>ML473946.1:40310-89305 GCA_005239535.1 Nicotiana rustica | reverse complement strand
ACTTGTAGATAAGTTTGTCATGTAAGATAGGTTTATTTTAATGCAGGTTTGTCTTGTAATAACCTCCTAGTCCTATATAAAGGAGGTCTTATAGTAGTTGTAAGATCATCTTGTAACCTTTCTAAATCTTTGTGATATACTACATATAAGTTCTTTCTAAATTTCTTTCTTGTTCTTTCTTTCGAATGGATGGAAAGGCCGGTCCATGTATGAAAATAGAGTAAGAATACTCTAAGAAAGTTAGCTTGTTGTAGTACGAATGTTTTCTGAGTTTTAACAGTTGGGTTGATTGTAGTACAACATCTTTCTGAGTTGTGTAGCTTGGCAAGCTGTCCCGTATGGGTTGTTGAAGCCAACCCTTTTGTAGGAAAACTTGAGGACAGCTATGCGGCCCATAATGCGATCGCATTTCACAAAAGCGGGCCACATAGTTGTTGCATTCTTGCACCTATATTTTTGCGGAGGGAGTTATGCGACGCACTATGCGATCGCATAAGAGGTATGCGGACCGCATAGTGGTCGCATACCTGGACAGTCTGCTTTTGCTGTTTAGCCATCTGAAGGCCATTTATGCGAAAGGTATGCGGACCGCATAACAGGAATGCGATCGCATGCCTGACCGCATACCTGCTTCGGGGCTTCTAATTTTTAAGTTTAAAACCCGACCCCCAGCTTTATAAAACACCCCTCCCCTTCATTTTTATTAGCTATCTGATCAAAATAGAGAGAAGTGAGAGTGGGTTCTAGGGAGAGAAATCCCCATATTCCCCAAGTTGGTTCTCTATTTCTACTCAGTCCTGGAACTAATCGAGTAGTCGTCATCTTCTTCACTATAAGAGGTAAGCCTCCACCCCATTTCCCCAAATTTTTAAATTTTAGTTAGGATAGAACACACATAGGTTGGTTCTTGAGGATGAGAGTTAAGACCTTTCATGCATGTGAATAATCTACCATAATCTAGCAAAAGGAAGTAAGTTAGGGCAATCTTTCACTAAAAGAGGCTAGTTAATCTAAAGGACCACATAACATTTGATAAAATGCCCAAATGAGTTCAAGGTTCCTAACCCTAAGTTTGAATGTGTCACATTGTAAATTAGATTGAAGACGTGAGAAGGTACGGTGATTTGGGATAGAAATTAAAGGGAAATTCCAACTCGATATATGTATGGCTAACTCTAACCATCAAGGATAAACCCATTGTGCTCACTTTCCAGGTAAGATTTTCTTGTTGGATGTCTATGGAGTTTATGTGTTCTATGTGCCTAAATGAGAAATTCTTGCTTCTATGTCATTGCATGCTAATACCATATCGTTGTGCTACTTGAGTATATGAGTTGTGATCTTTATGTTCCCTCTTCTATTATGTGTGTGATCCTTGCATATGATGGGTGTGGTAAATATGAAAGACTGGAATGATAAGAAATATGAATCAAAAATTGTTATGATACGAAATGTGGGTAAAGAGTGGGTAATGATGTGAAATGCGAAACATGAGGTTGAATTGTTGTGAAAAATGAATTAATGGAATGGATGGTTATGGAATATGGATTAAAGGATGAATTGTTGTGAAATGTGAATCAAAGGATTCTAATGATATGAAAGACGAATCAAAGAACAATATGTGTTGGGGATCAAAAAGGTTAAAAATGAAGTAAGTAATCTAAAACACCCATAATTGTACCAGGAGAATGTCCTAGGGGTGAGAAGGCCTATCCGGTCTGGCTAGGATCGGACTCCATGCCGTACACATGGATGACTTGATACTGCGATATGATTATTATTTGATGATGATTATTGTCCTCACTATTTTCAGTTGAGATGGCCTAGCCGACCAGGCAGAGATCAAACTCCGTGTGCTGTGCACAAGCCACGGTGTTACCCTAGCTGATTCGGGCAGAGATCGGACTCCGTGTGACAATGACACAGTGGATCAGTAATAATAATAACAAGAGGAAACTTAAAAGTACATTAACCAAAAAATGGCAAAACAAGATGTGGGATGTGGTAATTCTTGTTGTGATTTTCCATGTTTCAGTGTATTGTTTTATGATGCCTCTATTCATGTTTGACTGTTATTGTTTAGCCTATTTTGAGTAGGTTTGTTCATACATTCTAGTACTATTCAATGGTACTAACGTCCCTTTTCCCGGGGGCTCTACATCTTTTATATGGATGTAGGTGGTTCCATAGCAGGTAGCTCCGGTCGCCGTTAGTGGTGCCTTCCTCCATCTCTTCCGCAGCCTTGGTGAGCCCCCACTTCCTCTCGAGGCTGTGTGGAGTTCATGTTGACTCATTTTGTTTATGTTGTTTCTTTTGAGGTATAGTCGGGGCCTTGTTACTGGCAAGTCTATGTATTCTTCTCCGTACTCTTAGAGGCTCCGTAGACATTATGTGGGTTGTATATATGTATTTTGGGTAGTTTTCGTCTCGTTCGTAATCATGATCCAGTATCGTGAACGTTGTATTTTGTATGTATTTTTTGGGGAAGATTAAATGTTGAAAATGTTTTAAAGAAGAAAAATGGACTTAGTGTTGTAAATCCACGTTTTTTATTTTCTCTTGCTAGTTCACATGAATAATGTATGTTATAAACACGGGGAAACACATTGGGTAGGAAAGGAAAATCAGGTTTGCTTGACCGGGTTCTTTCGGTTAGGTTCTGATCCCGTCCCTCGGTTTTTGGGGCATGACAGATTGAGCCATATGTGGTACTGAGTGGTTGAGATATCGAGAGTGAGGGTATTTGAGGCTAATTTTATGGTTCATCATTTTCAGTATATGTATTGGTACGTAGTGACAGTAGAGTTATCTTCAATACACTGTTCGGCATTGCTTTACTTCCAGTAATGATTTTGCCTAAATTGTTTTAAGAGCATCTCTATGTTTTCGTATGTTTGTTTCGTGTTATTTTTACCGGTTGAGTTCGCCACTATCTTTAGTCCATGGTTTGGACATGTTACTTACTAAGTCGGTGTACTCACGTTACTTCCTACAACTTGTGTGCAGATCCAGGCATTTCTGGACACGGCGGCGTCTGAATCTCTTCGTTGTGGAAACTATTGAGGTAGTTGCATGATGTTCACGGACCCTGATCTTCTCTTCCTTAATTCATTTTACTTTGATGTTTAAGTTTATAGACATTTTGTGGAATATCTCCGGCTTTTTAGACGCTCATGTACTTAGTGACGCCCCGATTATTGGGACAGTTGTATTGCATATTGGGGGTAACCTTGTGTTTTAAAATTTTGGCTTTTATTTATGTTAAACCATTTCACTTTTAAATCTAAAGGGTGTTTTACTGAAATGAAAGAAAATGTTGGTTTTAGGCTTTCCTAGATTCATGATAGGCGCCATCACGATCGGGAAGATTTTGGGTCGTCGCAAGTTGGTATCAGGGCTAAGGTTACATAGGCCTCATGAGTCATGAGCAGGTTTAGTAGAGTCTTGCAGATCGGTACGGAGACGACCGTACTTATCTTCGAGAGGCTACAGAACCTTTAGGAAAATATCATATTCTTGAATTCTTGTCATGCAAATCTGTTGATTCTGGTAACTAAACTTCTATTGTTTCATTCTCTCAAAGATGGTGAGGACTCGTACTACCGGTCAGGGTGATTAGCCACCAGTACCACCAGCCAGGGCCGCGATAGGTCGAGGTTGTTTTTAAGGCCTTGGTAGGGGTAGAGGTGCAGCCCGCGCAGCAGCCGGGGCAGTACCGACAGACCCTCTAGTTGCTCTAGATCGGGTCGCAGTTATAGATTCCCCAGTGGGAAAAACTCAGACACCACCAGTGTCTATTGTGATTCCTGACCTTCAGGAGGCCCTAGCTCAGATCTTATCTGTATGTACTGGACTTGCTCAGGCGGTCTCTATTTCTACGACCGCAGCTACTTCTCAGGCCGGGGGAGGCACTCAGACTCCCGCCGCCCACGCACCGGAGCAGGTTGTTCAGGTACTTCAGACACCGGGGGCACCACCAGCCTTGCCGGCTGCAGCTGCTCAGGACTATGTAGTTCCTGTTATGCCTGAGGATGAGCAGCGTCGATTAGAGAGGTTTGGGATACTCCAGCCTCTATCCTTCAGCGCTGCAGAGGGTGAGGATGCACAGGGTTTCTTGGATAATTGTTAGAGGATGCTCCGTACAACAGGTATTCTAGAGATTAGTGGGGTATCATTCACTACTTTCCAATTCTCTGGGGCTGCATTCAGTTGGTGGGAGGCTTACGAGAGGCGTCGGCCGGTTAGCGCAACACTTGGTAGCAGTTCTCCGTTATCTTTCTGGAGAAGGTTGTGCCTCAATCTCGCTGAGAGGAGCTGCATAGACAGTTTGAGCAGCCCCGTCAGGGAGACATATATATGACTCAGTATGAGCTGCAACTTTTAGAGTTGGCCCGTCATGCCATCTGGTTGGTTCCCACAGACAGAGAGAGGATCAGGAGGTTTATAGATGACCTCACTTTCCAGCTTCGACTTCTTATGACCAGAGAGAGAGTGTTTGGTGCTACTTTTGATGAGGTTGTCGACATTGCTCGGTAGATTGAGATGGTTCACAGTTAGGAGAGGATTGAGAAGGAGTCCAAGAGGCCTCGTGGACAGGGTGGATTTATTGGAGCTTCTTCTGGGGGTCAGTTCCAGAACGGTAGAGGTCGTCCTTTCAGGCTTGCTCAGAAACCTCGCCCAGTTCACCGTGGTGCATCATCCGGTTAGGGACCTCATGGTTATCATCAGGGCCAGATATCATTCAATGCTCTACCCGCTCAGAGTTCGTTTCATGCACCATAAGCTCAGGGCTCATCTGTGTCAGGACCTTCTAGCAGTTATTCTAGTGATCGGTGTTCCCTTCAGTCCCCGCCTCCCTTTGTAGGGCGAGGTTGCTTTGAGTGTTTGTACTTCGTTCATATCAAGAGGTTTTGTCCCCACCTCACGGGAGGTTCATCTCAACAGAGGAGTCAGCCTTCGACTTCAGAACTAGTACCTCCACCACCCGCCCAACCAGCTAGGGGTGGAGCTCAGTCAGCTAGGGGCTGCACTAGAGGGGGAGGCCGATCAGGTGGCGGTCAGGCCCGTTTCTGTGCACTCCTAGCTAGACCAGATGTTATTTCTTCAGATACTGTGATTACATGTATTGTTTCAGTTTTCCACCGAGATTCTTTAGTATTATTCGACCCTGGTTCCACATATTCATATGTTTCCTCATATTTCGCTCATTCACTGGATATGCCTTGTGAGTCTTTATTTTCGTCTGTTCATGTATCCACTCTTGTGGGTGATACTATTGTTGTAAATCGTGTGGTGACTATTGGGGGTCTAGAGACCCGAGTGGATCTTTTGTTGCTCAGTATGGTTGACTTTGATGTGATATTGGGTATGGATTGGATATTTCCATGCCATGTTATTCTATATTGTCACACTAAGACCGTGACGTTGTCGATGCCGGGAATTCCGAGGGTTGAGTGGAGTGGCTCTATAGATTATGTCCCAAGTATGGTGATTTCATATTTGAAGGCTCAACGTACGGTTGAGAAGGGTTGCCTATCTTATCTGGATTTTGTGAGGGATGTTAGTGCAATGACTCCTACCATTGATTATGTTCCGGTAGTACGTGATTTTTCGGATGTGTTTCCTGCAGACCTACCAGGCATGCCGCCTGACAGGGATATCGATTTTGGTATTGATTTGGTGATGGGAACTCAGCCAATTTCTATTCCCATGTATTTGATGGCACCGGTAGAGTTGAAGGAGTTGAAAGAACAGCTTCAGGAACTCCTTGATAAGGGGTTTATTCGGTCTAGTGTGTCACCTTGGGGTGCACTGGTTCTATTTGTGAAGAAGAAAGATGGTTCCATGAGGATGTACATTGAATACAGGTAGTTGAACAATGTAACAGTCAAGAACAAGTATCCTTTGCCTCGTATTGATGATTTATTTGACCAGATTCAGGGAGAGAGGGTATTCTGCAAGATTGATTTGAGGTCCGGTTATTACCATCTGAAGATTCGGGATTCGGATATTCTTAAGACAACTTTCAGGACCCGTTATGGCCATTATGATTTCTTGGTTATGTCTTTTGGGTTGACCAATGCCCCAACAACGTTCATGCTTTTGATGAACATCGTGTTTGAGCCCTATTTGGACTCATTCGTTATTGTATTCATTGATGGCATCCTGTGTACTCTCATAACCAGGGGGAGCATGCTCAGCATTTGAGGGTTGTATTACAGAGATTGAGGGAGGAGAAGCTTTATGCAAAGTTCTCCAAGTGTGAGTTTTGGCTCGGTTCAGTGGCATTATTAGGACACATGGTGTCCAGTGAGGGTATTCAGGTGGATCTGAAGAAGATAGATGCGGTGCAGAGTTGTCCTAGATCGTCCTCAACCATGGAGATTAGGAGCTTTCTTGGTTTGGTGGGTTATTACCGTCACTTTGTGGAGGGATTTTCGCCTATTATGTCACCCTTGATCAAATTGACCCAAAAGGGTGCTCCATTCAGGTGGTTGAATGAGTGTGAGGAGAGCTTTCAGAAGCTTAAGACTCTTTTGACCACAGCTCCAGTGTTAGTTCTGCCATCAGCTTCAGGTTCTTACACCGTGTATTATGATGCCTCGAGGATAGGCATTAGATGTGTTCTGATGTAGGAGGGTAGGGTGATTGGATATGCCTCGAGCCAGTTGAAGACCCATGAGAAGAACTATCCTGTCCATGATCTTGAGTTAGCAGCCATTCTCTACGCCTTGAAGATTTGGCGTCATTATTTGTATGGGGTTAATTGTGAGATCTATACTAATCACCGGAGTCTGCATCATCTGTTTAAGCAGAAGGATCTTAATTTGCATCAGCGGACATGGTTGGAGCTTTTTAAAGACTATGATATCACCATTTTGTACCATCCGGGGAAGGCCAATGTGGTGGCCAATGCTTTGAGTCACCGGGCAGAGAGTTTGAGGAGTTTAGCATATCTTTCGGCAGCAGAGAGACCCTTGGCACTGGAAGATTCAGGCCTTAGTGGGCCAGCTTGTGAGGTTATATATTTCAGAGCTAAGTCGGATATTGTCTTGCATGGTCTCCAGGTCTTCTCTTTATGACCGTTTCAGGGAGCGTCAGTATGATGACCCCTACCTGCTCGTTCTTCAGTTAAGGGTCCAGCGAGGTAATGCTAGGGATGTGGTGATGACGGCGTGTTGAGGATGCAGGGCTGGATATGTGTGCCTAATGTGGATGGGCTTTGGGAGTTGATTCTTGAGGAGGCCTAAAGCTCGCGATATTCCATCCATCCGGGTGCTGCGAAGATGTACCAGGATTTGAGACAGCACTATTGGTAGAGGCGAATGAAGAAGGATATATTTGGGTTTGTAGCTCGGTGTCTAAACTGTCAGCGGGTTAAGTATGAGCATCAGAGGCCGGGTGGCTTGCTTCAGAGGTTAGAGATCCCGGAGTGGAAGTGGGAGCAGATCACCATGGACTTTGTAGTTGGGCTCCCACGGACTTCGAGGAAGTTTGATGCTACTTGGATCATCGACTCACCAAGTTCACGCACTTCATTCTAATTGGTACCACTTACACTTCAAAGCGGTTGGTTGAGATTTATATTCGAGAGATTGTTCGCTTGTATGGTGTCCCAATTTCAATAATTTCAGATAGAGGTACTCAGTCAGTTCTAGAGAGCCATGCAGCAGAGTTGGGTACTCAGGTTGAGTTGAGCACAACTTTTCACCCTCAGATGGAGAAACAGTCCGAGCGCACTATTCAGATATTGGAGTACATGTTGCGCATTTGTGCAATTGAATTTGGTGGTTCATGGGACTAGTTTCTGCCGCTCGCGGAGTTATCATATAATAACAGTTATCAGTCGAGCATTCAAATGGCTCCATATGATGCTTTATATGGGAGGAAGTGTAGATCTCCGGTAGGATGGTTTGAGCCGGGTGAGGCTAGACTCTTGGGTAATACTTGGTCCAGGACGCATTAGATAAGGTGAGATTGATTCAGGAGAAGCTTCGCACGACCAGTCTAGGCAGAATAGTTATGCAGACAGGAAGGACCGTGATGTGTCCTTTATGGTTGGGGAGAAGGTTTTTTTGAAGGTATCACCCATGAGGGTGTTCTGAGGTTTGGGAAGAGGGGAAAGTTGAGCCCCCCGTTCATTGGGCCTTTTGAGGTGCTTCAGAGGATAGGGGAGGTGGCTTATAAGCTTTCCTTGCCACCCAGCTTGTCGAGTGTGCATTTGGTATTTCATGTTTTCGTGCTCCAGAAGTATGTTGGCGATCCGTCCCGTGTTTTGGACATTAGTATTGTTCAGTTGGAGGGTGATATGACTTATGATGTAGAGTCGGTGGCCATTTTGGATCGGCGGGTTTGAAAGTTGAGGTCAAAGGACATAGCTCCAGTGAAGGTGCAGTGGGTATGTCAGCTTGTAGAGGAGGCCACCTGGGAGACCAAGCGAGAGATGCAGAGAAAATATCCACACCTATTTGAGACTCCAAGTATGTTTCTAGACCCGTTTGAGGACAAACATTTGTTAAAGAGGGGGAGGATGTAACGACCCGGTCGGTCATTTTGAGAGTTATAGCCTCGTTTCCCTCATTATTGCTTTTTTATAATGTAATTCAGCTATATTGTGTTATACTGGGTTAGTTGGTCGGGTCTGGAGTGGTTTCAGAGTGAATTGAGACACTTAGTCTCTTTAGGATAATCTTAAGTTGGAAAAGTCACCGGATGTTGGCTTATATATGAACAGTCTCGGATTTGAATTTCGATGATTCTGTTAGCTCCGTTAGGTGATTTTGGACTTAGGACCATCCGGAATATGATTTGGAGATCCGTAGTAGAATTAGGCTTGAATTGGCGAAAGTTAGAAATTTGGCGATTTTGGTCAGCAGTGGAAGAATTTGATATCAACGTTGTAATGAATTTCCAAAAGTTGGACTAGGTTCGTAGTGTCATTTGTGAC
This sequence comes from Nicotiana rustica, assembly GCA_005239535.1. Lineage (NCBI taxonomy): Eukaryota > Viridiplantae > Streptophyta > Magnoliopsida > Solanales > Solanaceae > Nicotiana > Nicotiana rustica. The sequence goes on along the minus strand of ML473946.1, from coordinate 80,358 downwards.
GTATATGCAAAATTTGAGGTCATTCGGACGTGGTTTGGCAGGTTTCGGCATCGTTTGCAGAATTTGGATGTTTAAAAGTTCTTAGGCTTGAATCCGAGGGTAATGTGGTGTTTTGAAGTTGTTTGGAGTGATTTGAAGGTTTGACTAAGTTCGTATGGGGTTATTTGACTTGTTGGTATGTTTTTTTGAGGCCCCAAGGGCCTCGGGTGAGTTTTGGGTGGTTAACGGATCAATTTTGGGTTTAGGAGATGGTTGATCCTGCTGGTGTTTGTGGCTGCTGGTGTTTTCCGCACCTGAGGAAGGGGAGCCGTAGGTGCGAGGGTGCAGGTGCACGTGGAAGTGCGCAGGTGCGGACAACATTGAGGGAGGATGGGTTCGCAGGTGAGTAGGAGAGGTCGCATCTCCGAGCTCGCAGGTGCGAGACCTGGGACGCAGATGCGGAAAGGAAGAGTGGGTCAGTTTCCGCAGAAGCAGAGTGTGATGCGCAGGTGCACGATCCACAAGTGCATGGTTTGTCTGCAGATGCGGAACCTGGGATCCTAAGTTAGTTTCGCACCTGTGATGGAATTTCCGCAGGTGCGGTGTCGCAGAAGCGTGAAATGGTTCGTAGGTGCGAAAGGCCTGGGCACAAAGTATAAAAAGGGGACTTCTGAATTTTGGTTTATTTCCACCATTTTCAAGTCGGTTTTTGGAGCCTTTGGAGTAATTTTGAAGGGAGATTCAAGGGTTTTCAGTGAGGTAAGTTTCTTGAGCTCTAATACTCCTAACTATGTTGTTTTCCCATTGTTTTATCTTCTAATTAGTGGAATTTAGGGGTGAGAATGAGGGGTTAGGGCTTGGGATTTTTTAGAGTTTGATGTGAGGATTTAAGGGATCAAACGGTGTCGGATTTTGATAAATTTTGTATGTATCGACTCATGAGTGAATGGACTTTCAAGTTTTGTAATTTTTGTCGGATCTCGAGACGTGGGCCCTGTGGGTGGGTTTGAACCAATTTCGGGTTCTTGGTATAATTTGGTAGTTTTTCTTGTGGAATTCATTCTTTTAGCGTATATTGATGGTATTGTACTGGTTGTGAATAGATTTTGAGCATTTGGAGGCCGAATCGAGAGGCAAGGGAATCCCGGAGTAGGATTTGGCTTGGTTTAAGGTAAGTAACGCATCCAAACATGGTTCTAAGGGTTCAAAACCTCGAACTATGTGTTATGTGATTAGTATTGAGGTGATGCACATGCCAAGTGGCGGGTGTGCGAGCGTGCACCATGAGAATTGTGACTTGGATGATTCCATGGCATCGTTTAGTGACTCTATCCTGTTAATATCCATGTTTCCATCATTTGATGAATTAGTTGAGTTGTACACCATGCTAGATATCGTGTTTAGGCTATATGCCTGTATTGTTGGGACCCTTAGCAGTCGTTTATTACTGTCACCTCATTAGTTTCATTTATTATTTCATATTCAATCATGATCATGCATATTCATATCATACCTTAATCTCAGTAATTTATTGATTTATCATATCATTTGTTCCTGGTTGTTTTCATGACATTTTGAGCCTATGGTGAGACTGGAGAGGTTGATGACTGAGTGAGGCCGAGAGCCTGTTATGGGATCGGGCTGCACGCCGCAACGGTATTATTGATGATTTTGATAGCGCTTGGGCTGTAGGAGCCCGTCCCTTACCAATGGTCCTGGAGGTGTTTAGGACCTCTGTTTAAGGTAGTTCTAGACTGACCTATGTTTCTTAAAAATGAGAAAGCTAAGCGACAAACAAAAATTCAGATAGGACTGTCACATAAGGAGCAAATAGGGGCTCATGTTAACCTCCACAAGTAAACAGCAAATGCACGCAATTCCAACAGACAACTTTTATTAGTATAAGAACCTATAGGCAGGATATCTCGATGAACATAAACAGAATATAAGACAACAGTTTATTAAAACAAGTATTGGGACCTACTGGCTTGCCTACTGATTTTTGTTAAAACTCTGAATCTGGGCACATTCCAGGCAGCAAGATATCACAGTTTTAAGCCAAGAATTCTTAATAATCTTACAGGCTTGCCTGAGTGATAACCAGAACAAAACACTATAGGCATGGTATCTAAAACTGTTAATTATAGACCTATAACAACGAGTTACTAATTTTAATAGACATGTTTCATCCTTTAGTCCCTATAGGCATGCTTTCTAGTTTACAGAATTAGTTAACTCCTATAGGCATGATTTCTAGTTTACAGAATTAGTTAACTCCTATAGGCATGATTTCTAGGTGTTAGAACTGATTTATTTATTTCCTATAGACATGCTTTCTACGTGGGCAGAAACGTTAACCAATTGCCGGGCAAGTTCAATAATTTACAAAAAGAAGATCCTATATACATGATCTCTAATGCACGCTGAGATTGGAAATAGGTGTTGATCCTATGAACATGGATTCTAATGCATAATTATAAAGGACCTATAGACAGGATTTCAAACATGCCAAAATATGCTAATTCAGAGTCATAAACAACTAGAAGGGAACCCTATGAAAAGGATCTCTAAATGCACATAAGAAATCAATACAATGGACCTATAGGCAGGATTTCTACCCCAAGCTTTGAAACCAGGCCTTCAAGAAAGCAAATCTGAAGTACATGTGGTCCATCCATGATACACAAAGTGGGCTTCTGGTGTGTCAAAGTTCCCAAGGGCCTCGGGGACCACGAGCAGAGCTCACACCAGAGCCCTTTTCAGAGAAACTATTTGTGAAAGATTGGAAGACCAACCCCAATGTATCAGAGTTCGGAGGAGTCTCAAGGACCCCACGCAGTGCTCACATTGGGGGTGGTAGGAACCTAGATAACTAAGAGTACAAGTTTGAAAAATAGTATATAAGGCGTAGAGGGAGAGTTTTTTAGAAAAAAAAACAATTTAATTTGCAGGAGTGAATAGGTCCAAACCACGTGGTTGCAAACAAAACTGGGCCAAGAAACAAACAATCACATAGTTTTAAATAGATTAGCACTTATTCACACTAAGTATTCATAATAGTACTTAAAGTGATTCAAAAAGAGCAGGGACACCTTGAACTAACATACAGGATTGGCTACACATATTTGCAATATCTAAACATGCTCAGAATAGGGAACATATAGCTGAACCAAACAAGGTTTCAAATTACTTAGGATTACTTAGTTCATTAATTACCACTAGGTGAAATCATATAGACATGTATTAAATAGGAAACATGCTGAAGTTTGAAGTATCTAAACAAACAAACACATAGAACAGGAACAAAGCCTACTAGTCTAGAAAGAGGTAAACAGAACCATGGATCAGACAGAAAGATGCTAAGGTAAGCACACATAACAGAGTAGGTTAACAGGAATTAAGGCATGCCAGTTGAGAGAGAAATAAACAGGAAGCATATGGAAAACAAAAGCATATCGAATTTTGAAGTAAACTAATCATATAATCACATGGAACAGAGCAAGATAACAAGAACTAAGGCATAGCAGTTGAGAAAGAGATGGTCAGGAATCATGTATCAAATAGAAGCATGTTAAGGTTTGTAATAAAACTGACTACATAAACATATAGAATAGAACAAGATAACAGGAGTTAAGGCATACCAGTTAGGGAGAAAGTAAACAAGAAGGTGAAGATAATTGGAATCCAAGAGTCTAGCCTTGGCTTTCAGCCGACTAGACAATGCAGCAAATCAGAGTGATAGAAAGAACTCAAGTGTGTGTAAGTGTAGGTTTGTGAGTCTGAGCTTGTGTCTCAACATGTGTTAAAATCAGAACAATGAAAGGCTTATATAGAACATATTAGAGTAAGCTCAATAAGGCAGGAGAATCAATTGCACACAAATAAGGCATGCAACATCATTTAGTCAGTCAATTAGGGTTAACGGGAATCAATTAACAGTAAGTGTAACTTAAATTAAGGAGCATCTTTTACAGAGTAAATTAGTAGACAAGATTGAGGCTAAATAAGGTAAGCAATAATCCAGAGATCATTTACAGGTCGGTCAAAACAACCAAAACCCAGAAATCAAGCCAGCAATATAATTAAGGAAAGTAGTACCAGTCATGAATCACATATAAGGAAAGAATAGGTAAAAATCTTCAGAGAGATATCAGTTTTAAAAAGAAGCACAATTTTCGAACCTTAATTAATCTAGTAAATCAGTTAATCGGTTTATTTGACAGAGCCAAAATAAAGGGGCGAACATTAGAGCAAGCAGCAGAATAATTAGAAACCCTACAGCATAAATACATAGAGATGGAACTCAAGAGAAAAGCAAAGGAAGAAAACCGAAGTTAAGCACTTAAACATTTTAAAATATTTTGCAGAAACATAAAAAGATGAAACCCTAGCTTTTAGGGAAAAACAAAAAATCGGCTGACAATAATAGGAAAAATAGCAGAATCTTAAAGGAAAAGTAAAAAACAAACTCAAATCGCTTTAGATCTAAAGAAATCGGAATGGATTTAGCCAAAAATAGTAAAACATAAGCAGAGGTAAGAAAAATTTGGTTTGAACCAGAGATTTGAAGCCATAAACACGAAGATGTTAGTACTCACAGATATAGGAGTCGACACTGATGGACTCATCGAGAAAAATGAGGGATTTGAACCAAGTCTGGCTCACGATTCTTGAGATTTCCCTCAAGCAGCATGAAAATCGAAACACCAGTAGATGTAGGAGGCCGGATAGGGCCTAAAATTGAAGAAATAAACCATGAATTGAATGGGTTTTCACAATGATGGGCTAGGGTTAGGAGGAGGGTTAGAGAGAAAAGGGGAGGAAAGGGTCTCAAGGGCGGCGAATTTGGTAAAATGATTAGGGTTTGGGGGTTGTTGATTAATTAAAAATGGTAAGAATATCCTGGACCGTTGATCTCACGGCCAGGATCGAATTCTAGGATTGGAAGGGTTATAAGAATTGGATTATAGGATTTTGGTTGTGGGTAGTGGGTTAATTTAATTGGGTTGGGGTGGAAATTGTGCTAAAGTCCAAAAATTAAAAGAGGCTATATGTTAAATACAAAATTAATTTGATAAAATAATTTATAAAAATAGATAAAAAATGATAAAAAAATGTTATTTATGCATGAAAATGATTTAAAATAATTACTTAGTATTATAAAAATATAAAAGGTCATTTTCGTGTAAAATAAAATAATTATGCGCACATGGGATATTATTACAATTATAACCTACCAATGTAAAATATAATTATGCATAAATTAAGATTAATATAAATATTAAATGATAAAATTAAGCAATAAAATTATTATAAAATCATTTGTGATAAAATTATTAATTATTTGGACAATAAAATAATGGAATAATTTAATTAAAAATCCTTTTAAAATTACAGAAAATTATGGAAAAATATTAATTGATGCTCATGCAGTGTTTTGAAGGTGTATATGCAGTTTTGAAAATAATTTAGGGAAAAATTGGGTATCAACAATTGTCCCTCTTTACCCGGGAAGGATGAAAGAATTATCGGGTAAAGACATGATGGCCAATTTTGACCGAATAGGGTGACTTGAGAAACATAGGCCGCACTCTGGTTTTCGAGCTACCTACATATCCCTGATTTTACAGGAATTAGGTCGTGTGTAGTTCTGGATCCACCGATGAAATATACCGATGACGGATACAAGGTTTCGAATAGGTGAAATGGTTGTGGTGAGTGGTCATGTTTGAAGTAGTATGAAGGAACTGGAGCGGGATTGCTCCTGCTGGGATAATGGTTACTCATCCGGTTACCTACAAATCAAAAGACGTACCGCAAACATATACGTATAACTTTGCACAAATTTAAACATGATACAAATTCCCTTCAGACCATGAAAATTGTCTTCAGATGGTTGAGGATGACGTCCTTAGACCATGATGTCCTGGGCCATGAATTGTGCGGGAAGGGATTCGCAGACCATGAAATGATGTTCTCAAGCCATGAAAATGGTGCCTCTGAACCATGACGCCTTTAAAAATAATGTGCAAGTTTGAGAAGTCTTCACGCCATGGCATGGTGTCTTCCGGGTAAGAGGATATGTGATGACCCAAAAAGTCATCTCTCATTTTATAAGTCAAACTTTTTTTCGAGGCCTTGAAAACCTCCTTTTATCTCACATTGTTTTACGTGCACAGTTTGAGCGTATATCCGAAAGCTTTTATATGAAAAACTGAGAAAATTGCTAATTTTGCCTTTAAATTTAAATTTAAGTTGACTTCGGTCAATATTTTGGGTAAACGGACCCAGACCCGTAATTTGATGGTCCTGGAGGGTCCCTAGGAAAATATGGGACTTGGGTGTATCCCGGGAATTGAATTTCAAGGTCCCAAGCCTGAGAAATGAATTTTTGAAAGAAATTATTTTATTGACATTATAAGAGTTTTTGGAAATTTGATTTTGAAATTGATGGTATCGGGCCCGTATTTTAGTTCCGGGGCCCGGTACAGGCTTAATATAGTATTTGAGTGATGCTTGTAAAATTTGGTAAGAAATGGAGATCATTTGACGTGATTCGGACCCGTAGTTGTGAAATTTGAGACTTTGAAAGTTCTTGAGAATTTCCTTTGATTTTTATGCTAAATTTGTTGTTTAAGATGTTATTTTGGCGATTTGATCGCACGAATAAGTCTGTAGGATGTTTTTAAGGTTGTGTACATTTTTGGTTTGGAGCCCCGAGGGCTCGAGTAAGTTTCGGATAGGTGTCAGAGTTGTTTGGACTTAGAAATCTGGTGAGAATGTTGTTTGCTGGTGTCTGATGTCTTGTTCTATGCGAACGCGTGGTAACCCACCCGAACTCAAATAGTAAGCGGCGAAAGGGGCCTGGGTATTCTATGCGAACGCACTGTCCACGACGCGAATGCGGAACCCTGGATAGGTTGCTCTATGCAAATGCATCTAGGCCCACGTGAACGCACTAGGTTAAGGGAGCTGGAGATAGGGGGAGCTAGAACACTATGCGAACGTGGCCAGAGGCACGCGAACACGAAGGCCAAGGAGGGGTGAGCCTACGCGAATGCGACATACCTCACGTGAATGCGTAGAAGGTCTGTCCAGCCCACTTAAAACAGTAGCAAAACGGGATTTCTCCAAAATTTCACAACTCTTTCATTGAAACTCGACCTTGGGAGATTTTTGAAGAGGGACTTCATAACCAAATCATAGGTTTGTGTTCTTAATCTCATTTCCTTCAATTTCCATCAACACCCATTAGATTTTTAGGCCTAAATCTTGTTCTTTAAGGGTAGAAATTAGGGATGTTAGGAGAATTAGAGATTTTACGAATTTGGGCATTTCGACCTCGATTTGGGGTCGGATTCCGAAAATAATTATATATTCGGGCTCATGGGTGTATGTGTGGTCGGGATTTGGTCCGAACCTCGTGTTTTGACCAAGCGGGCTCGGGGTCGATTTTTGACTTTTTGGGAAGAATGATAGAAAACTCATAATTAAGCATTGGGGTTGAATTATTTAGCATTTATTGATATTGTTAAGCTAATTATGTCTAGATAAAATTGAATTGGAGGCGAATTCTAAAGGGAAAGCGGTAATTGAGGCTTGAGTTTGGTCGTGGAATTCGAGGTAAGTGTTTGGCTTAACCCTAGCTTGAGGGAATAGGTATTGTATCTTATTTGCTACGTATTAGTATAATGTGCAACGTATAGGTGGGGTGACGAGTATCTATACGTTTGTGTCAAGCATGTCGTGACTCGAATATTGTGATTTATGTGATTTTTCATTAAGCATTACTTGATTTTAATTTGACAATTATCTATGTTGGTGGTGTTTCTTTAGTATTGATCATTGTTGAGTATTGGTTCGAGTTGAGAATTACTAAGCGAAATTGAGTAACTAGGTAAGATCAGTTATAGCTATTTTCCCTTACCGGGATGATATTGATTCCACTGTTGATTACCTTATCGGGACGTTATGGATTTATTATTGTTGTTTGTATTGTTGATTTCCTTGCTGGATTGTTGTTATTGATTTGTTTGGGTGAGGAAGAGTGTAAAGCACGAAGGATGATGTTGTGCCATTTTCTATTGATTTATTGTGAGGATGAGAGTAAAAGCACGAAGGGTGATGCCGTGTCATATTATGATAATAAAAGCACGAAGGGTGATGCCGTGTCATTTCTCTTGATTTATTGTGAGCATGAGAGTAAAAGCACGAAGGACGATGTCGTGCGTTCTAGTTATTATTTGGTGAGGATGAGAGTAAAAGCACGAAGGGTGATGTCGTGCACTTGTTTTTGTGTTGTTGCTTCTGTTGTTTAAATTGATATCAAATTGGTTTCTCTACTTCGTTACTTCCATTATTTGATATTTCCTCCCCTCAGTATGTTCCCTTTCTTTGTATTTAGCTGCTTATTTCTTGTTGTTATTATTTTCTCCGTATATGATTAAACTGCACAGGTTTAGTTGGTTGTCGTGTCCCAGCCTCGTCACTACTTCACCGAGGTTAGGCTCGACACTTACTCAGTACATAGGGTCAGTTGTACTGATGCTACACTCTACACTTTTGTGCAAATCCCGGTACAGGACTCTACGGGCCTTAGAGTGTGGAGGCTGCCTTCAGCCCTTTTAGAGATTCCGAGGTAGTCCTGCAGGCGTCTGCAGGCCTTGGCGTCCCCTCCTACTTTATTTCCACTATGTTCTTCTTTATTTTGAGACAAATTTATTTATTTTGTTCAGACCTTTATATGTAGTATTCATAGACAGTCCGTGAAGTTGTGGCACCAAATTCTGGGTTTAGTATTATGATTTTCGTAATGGCTTTTAATTAAGTTGTTAGACTTTGTTTTCTCTCGCACTTTTATTTCCGATGATTTGTATGTCACCTATTATCTGTTAAAAATAAATGAATAAGGTAAATAAACATTAACGTTGGCTTGCCTAGCGGGTTCAATATTGGGCGCCATCACAATCCCGACGGTGGAATATATGGGTCGTGACAGGATGGTGCCTTCAGACTACTACGCCTTTTGATAATTTGGCTATATTTCAGCCCATGAGGTGCAAAGACATGATTCTAGAAGCAAAAAGATAAGGCTTAGTCTTGTATGAATTTGAGGGCAGAGCTTAGCCCGAGAGAAGAGAATAATGCAAGAGAGACATTGTTTTGTCTCGTGCGGGATTCGGGACAGTGCTTAGTCCCTTGCAAAGAGAAGGCAATGCTTAGCCTTATGCAAATAGAGAGGCAGGGCTTAGCAGATTCGGGACAGTGTTTAGTCCTATGCAAGGAAAAGACAATGCTTAGCCTTATGCAAATGGGTGGCAAGGCTTAGCCTCATGCAGGATTAGTCTCATGCAAATAGAAGGAAATTCTTAGCCTTATGCAAGTGAAGAGGCAGGGCTTAGCCTCATGCAAGGTTCGGGACAGTGCTTAGTCCCTTGCAAAGAGAAGGCAATGCTTAGCCTTATGCAAATGGGTGGCAAGGCTTAGCCTCATGCAGGATTAGTCTCATGCAAATAGAAGGAAATTCTTAGCCTTATGCAAGTGAAGAGGCAGGGCTTAGCCTCATGCAAGGTTCGGGACAGTGCTTAGTCCCATGCAAGGAAAAGGTAATGCTTATCCTTATGCAAATAGGGAGGCAAAGCTTAGCCTCATGCAAGTTTTGGGACAATGCTTAGTCCATGCAAGGAGAAGGCAATGCTTAGCCTTATGCAGATATAGAGGCAGGGCTTAGCCTCATACGAGGTTCGGGACAGTGCTTAGTACCATGCAAGGAAAAGGCAATGCTTATCCTTATGCAAGTGGAAGACAGGGCTTAGCCTCATGCAAGGTAGAGACAGAGTGTCTCATGCAAAAATAAGAGTAAGAGCGAAGTATTCTTAGTTGACAATGTGTTTTGTGCATAGTGATTGTGTTGTTGCAACAGTATTTGTCATGATGATATAGTCATGCATCCAAAGAAAAATTCATGAGTTTTAAGGGGGAAGGTTGGTTCGTGCCTTTGTTTCTCGATTTGCTTCGCTCTGTCTGAAGATCCCGTTCAAGATATTAGGGCAGAATTTGCTAAAGCAAAGTTTCTTTTCCAAAAGCATGCGTGCATAATTTTCAAAAAACATAGTAGTATATAGTTTAGAAATTAGTTATATGAACCAGTAATTGTGACATAATCAGAGACATTGCGACTCCTTTTGCCGTAGAATTTTGAGGGTCCTTCCCTAGTTAACTAGATGATTTTTCTAGCTGCTCCAAGCGCCGTGGTTGGCTGAACTTGCTTCGGAATTTTGAGGGTCCTCCTCAAAATTCTGCCTTAGTTTCTGATTGTGGGGGGGAATAGAAATTTTATTGAATTGTGACCGAACCTACAGGGCTGCCTACATATCCCCTCTTAAACGGGGATCAGGTCGAGCGTAGTTCGATTTACATAACATAAAGAAGCATAAAATGGTTTACACATAGTATCTTTTGACTGCATCTGAATTGATAGGCTTTGGCTAGATTTCTCCATCCATCTCTGCGAGTATGAGTGCTCCTTCTATTAATACCCTGTGAACCATGTAAGGACCTTGCCAGTTGGGTGAGAATTTTCCTTTGGCCTCATCTTGATGTGGAAAGATCTTTTTCAGCACCAGCTGTCTCGGTGTGAACTATCTCGGCTTTACCCTTTTGTTGAAGGCTCTGGACATTCTTTCTGATTAAGTTGACTGTGACATACCACATTCATCCTCTTTCCATCTATGAGGTCTAGTTGCTCATAGTGGCTCCTTATCCATTCTGCGTCGCTGTGTTCGGCTTCTTGTATGATCCTCAAAGAAGGAATTTCTACTTCGGCGGGAATGACAGCTTCAGTACCATAAACTAGAAAATAGGGAGTTGCCCCGGTTGATGTGCGGACTGTGGTACGGTATCCTAGTAAGGCGAATGGTAGCTTCTCGTGCCATTGTTTGTAATTCTCCACCATTTTCCTTAGTATCTTCTTAATGTTTTTGTTGGCAACTTCCACGGCTCCATTCATTTGAGGCATGTACGCTGTAGAATTCTTGTGTTTGATTTTGAAAGTTTAACACATGGATTTCATTAGGTCACTATGGAAATTGGCGGCATTTTCGGTGATGATGGTGTCTGGAATTCCAAATTGACAAACGATTCGGTTGCGGAAAAAATCCGCAATGACCTTCTTGGTCACAGCTTTGTAAGATGCAGCTTCAACCCATTTAGTGAAGTAGTCGATGGCCACCAGAATAAGCAGGTGCCCGTTTGAGGCGGTGGGCTCGATTGGACCAATGACGTCCATCCGCCAAGTAGCAAAGGGCCAAGGTGATCTCGTTGCATTAAGCTCATTTGGCGGCACTTTTATCATGTCTGCATGTATCTGACAATGGTAGCATTTCTGAACATGCCAGATGCAATCTGTCTCCATGGTCATCCAAAAGTAACCGGCCCTGAGTATCTTCTTGGCCAAGATAAAGCCATTCATGTGTGGACCGCAAGTTCCGGCATGTATCTCCTCGAGCAATTTATAAGCCTCTTTTGCGTCAACACACCTTAACAGTCCTAGATCGGGAGTTCTCCTGTATAGGGTTCCTCCTCTTTGGAAGAAGTGATTAGACAATCTCCGAAGGGTGCGTTTCTGAGTATGGTTTGCATGCTCTGGGTATTCTTCTTTTGTCAAATATTCTTTGATGTCATGGAACCAGGGATTTCCGTCTGTTTCTTCTTCAACCTGAGCACAATATGTCGGTTAATTATGGATCCTTACTGGAATGGGATCAATGGAGCTCTTGTCTGGATGTTGTATCATTGATGACAAAGTAGCCAATGCGTCAGCAAACTCGTTCTGAATCCTGGGGACATGCCAAAACTCTATTTTTGTGAACCTCTTCTTCATTTCTTGCACATGATGCAGGTATGGCAATATCTTAGGATTCTTGATAGCCCATTATCCTTGTACTTGGTGCACCAGCAGATCTGAATCACCGATCACTAGCAGTTCCTGAATGTTCATATCAACATCCATGTTGAGCCCTAATATGTAAGCTCCATATTCTGCCATGTTGTTAGTGCAAGGGAATCTATGTTTTTCAAACACCGGATAATGTTGACCAGTCTCTAATAATAAGATGGATCCAATGCCGACTCCTTTAAAGTTTGTCGCCCCATCGAAGAACATTCTCCAACCATCGTAGGCTTAAGCAATGTCTTCTCCTGCGAATGATACCTCTTCATCATGAAAATAATTTTTTATGGGTTCGTATTCTCCTCCCACTGGATTTTCAGCAAGATGGTCTGCCAATGTTTGTCCCTTGACTGCTTTCTGATTTACATAGATGATGTCAAACTCAACTCAGCAAGATTTTCCACTTGGCCAGCTTTTCGTGGGCATAGGCTTCTGAAAGATGTATTTCAAGGGATCCATCCTCGATATGAGATACTTCATATAAGCACAGAAGTAATGTCTTAGTTTTTGGGCTATCCAAGTTAATGCGCAACAAGTGCGTTCCAACAAAGAGTATCGCGCTTCATAAGGAGTGAACTTCTTACTCAGGTAATAGAGGCATGTTTCTTTCTCCCTGTATCGTCATGCCGTCCCAAAACGCAACCAAAAGCTCTCTCTAACACTACAAGGTAGAGTAGCAATGGTCTGCCCGGCTCCGGTGGGACTAAAACTGGTGGCGTGGATAAGTATTCCTTGATTTTGTCAAAATCCTTTTGACAATCCTCGGTCCAACTGGTTGCAACGTCCTTCTTCAGCATTTTGAAAATCGGCTCACATATTACTGTGGACTGTGTTATGAAGCGGCTGATGTAGTTGAGGCGTCCCAGGAAATTCATCACATCTTTATTGCTTTTTGGTGGTGGTATTTCTTGGATGGATTTGAACTTTGATGGGTCCACTTCTATTCCTCGGCGACTGACGATGAATCCCAATAGCTTTCCGGCAGGAACCCTGAATGCACATTTTGCAGGGTTTAGCTTCAGGTTGTATTTTCGCAATCGGTCAAAGAACTTCCTCAAGTCTGCTATGTGATATGTGTCCTTCTTGGATTTAATAATGACGTCGTCCACATATACATCTATCTCTTTATGTATCATGTCATGAAAAATAGTTTTCATGTCCCTCTTGTAGGTGGCCCCAACATTCTTTAGACCGAATGGCATCATTTTGTAGCAGTACACTCCCCATGGTGTAATGAAGGTTGTTTTCTTGGTGTCTCCTTCATCCATCCAGATCTGATGGTAACCTGCGAAGCAATCTACAAAGGACTGGAGTTCATGTTTGGAAAAATTGACGATCAAAATATGTATATTTGGCAGCGGGAAATCATCCTTTGGGCTGGCTCTGTTGAGATCCCAATAATCAACACAAACTCTGACTTTCCCATCCTTCTTCGGAACAGGAACAATGATGGCTAACCAGGTTGGATATTCAACTACCTCGAGGACCTTGGCTTTGATCTGCTTAGTAACTTCCTCCTTGATTTTCAGGCTTATGTCCGGCTTGAATTTCCTGAGTTTCAACTTTACTGGCGCACACATTGGGTTTGTGGACAACTTGTGGGCCATAATGGATGTGCTCAACCCGGTCATATCGTCGTATGACCATGCAAAGATGTCCTCATATTCTTTTAGGAACTGAGTGTGTTCTTCTTTCTATGACGGTGACAAATGGATGCTTATGCGGGTTTCCTTTGGGGTTTCAGAATCTCCCAAGTTGACTATCTCAATTTCGTCTAGGTTTTACTTGGGCTTGTCCTCAAAATCCTCTACCTCTCTGACAATCTCTTCAGGTATTACATCTTCCTCTTTTGAATCACTGTCCTTTTGTTGCGTTGTCTCATTACATGTCATAGTTTTCGATTCATCAAGATAGGAAATAGTAATGTTGTAGGGATAAAAACATGAGAGAAAAGCAGTAATAATAAAACATCGAGCTATTTAAAGCGCTTAGAAAAAAAAATTATTTTCAATACTCAAATACATTTTGGGAATATTGAAAATATTATTTAAAACAAAAATGCAAAAGTGGAAATCATTTCAGAAAAAGGAAACAATGTTATTCATCCTTGCTACACCGGGACTCATCGGGCCCTTGATGGTCTAACAGTCCAGTTCTTTAGGAATGCTCATCTCTCTATAGCTTGGATGGTAGGGTCTTCCTCCTTCTCCTCCTCGACGATCACACAACAGTCCATATCATCATTTTCCAAGAACAAATTCCTCAATGCTGCCAATGTTTTTTCTTCCTCTAACCCTCATATAACATCGGCCTGATAGAAAGTCTGACTCAAGTACGGTACGGGATATTCAAGGGGGTAGTATATACCACGCCACGGTGGTGACCAATCATCGTATTCCTTCCAGGTGTATTGATACCCCAGCCCAAAGGTGGTACCATGGTGCTTCAGTTGTATTGTCTTGGAGATATCCTGAAGGTTTTTACGAGCCCCCTGCCAGGTTCGTACCCTTGCCATGACAATATGCTCTCTATCTTGCTACTCCAACACTTATCCTTTTCGATTGCATTAACACGCTCGATCCGGTGGTAAGTTTCTCCACCTAACCTCCTTTTGTTTTCAACCACCGGAATAGTCTGACTGGTGTATATGGGGTTACTCCCATCTCCATGGATGATTACTTCTTGATGGTTCCACTCGAATGTCACGGCCTGGTGCAAAGTAGATGCTACAGCGCCAGTGGCATATATTCAAGGTCGTCCCAACAGCAAATTGTAGGAGGCGGATATGTCCAGCACATGGAACTCAACATCAAACCAGGTGGGACCTATCTGCAGGTAGATATTAGTTTCTCCAATTGTAGACCTTTGAGACCCCTCGAGCACTTTCACATTCATAGTCCCTGCTCGTATCTAGTGCAAACCCTTGCCCAACCACTTCAGAGTTGTAAACGGGCAAATGTTAAGGCTAGATCCTCCATCTATCAAAACTCTGGCGATAAACTTATCTTCGTATTGCACCGTGATGTGCAGTGCCCTATTGTGACTTAACCCTTCAAGTGGCAGCTTGTCCTCATGGAAAGTGATCTTGTGGCTTTCTAGAACTTGTCCCACCATATTGGCCATTTCTCCGCTAGTGATGTTGTTGTGCACATATGTTTCATTCAATAGCTTCATCAGAGCATTCATGTGTGCCTCAGAATTTTGTAGCAACGACACGATAGATATTTGGGTGGGGGTCTTGTTCAGATGATCGACGACAGTGTACTCCCTTGCATGTACCTTCCTCCAGAGGTCATCTGGATCAGTCTCAATAGCGGGTGGTTTACTGGAAGCTTGCTTACTGGCTTCTCCCAAATGATCAGGTGTATAAACTCTTCCTATTCTAGTCATTCCTTCTGCAGCACCGGATTCTTCCATCTTCGACCTTCCATTTCTTCTAGCCTCGGCCACATAATCCCAAGGTACAACATTGGAACTGAAGGGTGGTGTGGTTTCCACCATCACAGTGAAAGGTGTGTCCACCTCCACCTTAAATGGAGCGGGTATTGCTGCATGTGGGGTCACTTCTACCTCAAAGGGAGCTGATACGGCTACCTCAACTTCAATTGGAGGTTGTACTTGTACCACAATGGGATTGAGCGTGACTGCATGCTTCTTAGGATCATCACCTTCCCAAATAAGCCCGATTGACCCCTCAGGATCCCACTCTTCATTAGTTTCTATTACATTGGCCTCTTTGCCCCTATGATCTAGGAGGGAATTGTTGCATACATTAGGTGCAGTTTCCTTTGCCTGTATGACATTATTATCAATCAGTGTTTGGATCTTCTCTTTCAAGGTGCGGCACTCGTCAACAGTGTGTCCCTTCATACTGGAATGGTACGCACATGTCTTGTTTGGACTGACCCATTGAGATTAATTCTCCATTGCCACAGCGGGGATAGGGGTGACATAACCAGTAGCTTTTAGCCTTTCGTACAAGTGGTCGATAGGTTCAGCAATGGAGGTGTACTGTCTAGGTGGTTTGTGGTCAAAATTAGGCCTGGGTTTTTGGTAGATTGGATGAATTGGAGGTGACTGATAATAGGATGGTTGGGAATTATAGGTATGGTAGGCGGTAGCAGGTTGGGAATATCTGGGAGGTGATGGTTGGTATGTGGGTGGGGGTGTTTGGTATACAAATGGAGTTTTTGGGCCTTGGGAAACCATTACTATTCCCACTTCCTTCTTCCTTGATATGCCACCTAATTGTAGTGCTTTATTCATGGCCTGCAGTGCCTCGAAATTTGTCACCATTCCACTTTTGATACCTTCCTCGATCCTTTCTCCGAGCTTGATGATATCGGAGAACATGTGATTCTCTATTACCATTAACCTTTTGTAATATTATGGATCCTGAGCCCTGACAAAGAACTTGTTCATTTTCTCCTCATCTAATGTCGGCCTAACCTTTGCTGCTCCCGACCTCCACCGAGTAGCATACTCACGAAAAGTCTCAGTTGGTTTCTTCTTGAGGTTTTGGATATAGAAAACATCAGGTGCATTCTCCGTGTTGAATCTGAATTTGTCCATGAAATCTTATGCCATGCTCACCCAATTAGCCCATTTCTTGGGATTCTGTCTTATGTACCAGGATAGGGCGTCTCTAGTGAGGTTTCTCAAGAATAGATTCATGTGAATCCTTTCGTCCTTTCCAACCCCTACGATCTTGTCACAGTAAGTTCTCAAATGAACCCTTGGGTCACCCGTTCTGTCAAACATTTTGAACTTAGGAGGTTTGTAACCCTCCGGCAGTTCCACATCTGGCTGAATATACAAATCCTCGTATTCAGACCTTCGATTCCTTTGCCTCCTTCAACACCCTGAACTCGACTTATGGGTTTCTTGAGCTCCTCTACCATGTTCTTACTGAGAAGGTCCTTCTCGAAATATTCTGGTGTATATGAGATTGGTTGAGTAGAGTGGGGTAAGGTTTCCACATATATGGGGTTGTTTTGGTGAAGTCCAGGTGTTTGGGTATAGTGGTGATCATTGATTGAATTTTGGGGATCTGGGATAGGTTGTGGGGTATTCTGAAGAGTGTGGTAAGTGGTTTGCAGATATTGAGTCAGGAGATGCTGATGTTTATGAGGTGTAGGTATGGGTAAAGCATTTTGAGAAGGGGTTGTATACGGAAGGATTCTGCGGGCGTTGGTCGGGTGCATTCTGGGGAGGTGCCAGTTTTTGGGTATTCGGATGGTTGATATCTGGGATGTTT
This sequence comes from Nicotiana rustica, assembly GCA_005239535.1. Lineage (NCBI taxonomy): Eukaryota > Viridiplantae > Streptophyta > Magnoliopsida > Solanales > Solanaceae > Nicotiana > Nicotiana rustica. Next base: position 63,172 of record ML473946.1, on the reverse strand, counting down.
AGTGTGAGGGAGAGGTTTGCCAAGTTACAGACTTGTTCAAGTGCACGTTGTAGTTGAAGTATTTTATTTTCAAGCCGCAAAACCAAGTCATTTGGTGTCGGAGTACTCCGACCATCAGAAGTTTCCACATTCTCAGCATGTGCGGTGTTGTCGCCACTTATATTATCCATCTTAGCTTTCCCTTTGCCTTTTGATGCACTTCAAGGAGGAGGAGGTGGAGGGCCTCTGGATCTGGTGTGATATGCTGATGATACCAGTATGTGTGAACCAACCTTGGTGAATGGGAATAATCAAAAAGGAAAGAAAAGGAAAAGGTAACCAAGTCAGTAAGGGTTCCAAAAAGAGTATTTGCAATATTTAAACACATAGTGCGGGAATGTAAATTCGCGTCCTAATTTAGGAGCCTCGTTGTGCCCGAGGTAGGCCGAGAGACAAGTTGATTTAGAAGTAGATGAAGCCAATAATTGCCTCATTTCATTAATATAAAACTAGATGAATCTAAAACTACACTAAACAAGATAAGTCACTAATGGCACTTGGCCTTATTATATTTGAAAAAGCAGATAAACCTAATCTACTTGGTCCCAGAAGGACCTTCCCCAGGCTTGATCTTCTTGGCTTCATCGATTAGGTTCCCCAGGTCGCGCATGCCTAACAGCAGGTATACCCTTGCTAGATGTCCTCCTTCGCTTCCCTAAGAATTTTGGCAGTCGACGACTCTCTTCCTCGTCTTCTCCTCCAGCTCCATCAGAACCTGCTCCAGATATTCCAATCTTTCATTAGACTTGATAGCCATTTCCCTCCATTCATTGATCAGTTCCATATCAGTCTTGTGTGTCTACAGATGCTCGGCCTTGGACTCATGAACCGTTTTACGTAGTTTATAATATTTTACTTGGGCTTCAACAACTTTATCTATGACCCTGTTTCCCCGACCGATTACCAGCTCAACTATCCCTGCTATGTTGTCTTCCAACCATAATAGGGAAAACAGTACATTCCCTGCGTTACACCTGTCTGGCTCGATGGTGTCGATTTCTACAATAATCTTTAGGTGCCACATATACTAAGCTTCACATTTGTACGGGATGTCTTCATCCTGAAAGTATGCCCTGTAATGACTCATTTTAGAAACTCGCGGTATGACTTGCTTCATGCCTGCCTGTCTCATAACCCTGATGGGCACATAAGTTTATATGCCCCTTAACCCGATCAACAGCAAGTGCGGAGCGTCCCTATAATCTGATGATGAACTCACTGGTAGGGAACCATTCGATCATCCATTGAACCTGGTCCTCAGTCAAATTGTCAAAAAACTGCACCCATTCTGTAGCATTCTACGGTTGAGCAAACATGTCTAGGATGAAGGTCATTCTCTTAGGGTGATGAAAGGCTATGTGATCATTTCCGGCCTTCGTCGAAACTCTTGGTATTATCGACCTCTCTGGATTTGTTCTAGCAACCAAACCTATAGCAGCAGATTACAACCCTCGAAGTGTTTGACCCCTTCTGACAGCGATCCAAGTCCCGATATATGTCTACTATAATCATAGGGACGATATTATATGTTTTCCCATAAATTCCTTCCATTAGAGTTTTAGTTACCATGGCCAGTCTAGTGTCAATCTTGTCTCCTTTTCTTGGAAACACTATCATACCCAGGAAGCAGACGATGAACACAAAAACCCTGCGGTGAATACAACCCAAGGAAGTGATAGAGAATTCATCATGGTAGATACGATAGGATTCTCTATGGCCATATCGTTCATAGAGATAGTCAAAGGGTATGTAGGATTTCTTGAGGCACTCCAAATCGTCGCTCTTTTTCAGACCCATCATTTTCAAAAACCCCTTAGCGGTATAGTTTTCTAGCACCAATAAATCGGGACTGTCCCAAGGCAGTCCAGCGAATTCCCCTATTTCTTCCAAGAGAGGAGTCATTTATATGTTTCCAAAGCGAGATCTTTCACTGTCCCAGAATGTTGTGGCGGCTTCAATCAACACATTATTCGGTTGGATGTCCAATAAAGAAGGCAAATTTCCCAGGACCTTTCTCACATGCTTTTTGTCACTTGATGAAAGATCTTCCCACCAATCTAGCAACAATGGTGGTATGCTATGAACCATGCCGAACTTGGGGACTTCGTGCCTCATATTCTGAAAAACAAATAAGGTTAGACCTTTTCCCCCTCCAGATTCGACTATTTATACATCAATGATTAGAATACTGGCACTTATTTCTCCAAATTAATGCACAGATCGTGATTGCGTTCGTTAGGATTATGGAAACCCGGGTGGACCTTTGGACAAGGCTTTTCTTAATGGTTTATTGTGTGAACAACATATTAACACTGGCTAGGTTTGACCATGATGCATGTACAATTAATCAGAGTAAGGTTTCTATAGAGGTCTAGATTGGTACCCTCAAGTGGACAGCTCGAGGGAGAAAGGCACGGAACCGTCGACTGCACCGTTGATCGACTAGTTTTACCGTAAATAATCCTTTCTGGATTTAAAGGGGTGATTTGTAGGAAGAGCGCAAACACTCATCAAGCGTTGCTAAGGTATTGATTACGCATGAGTGGAATATGATGTTCATCATGATTTATGCAACAGTAAATAACACATTTTCACGTATTTGGACGTTAAAAGAAAGTGATAAATGCGGTATTTAATAATTGAAAAGGCGTTTAAGAAAGAAAACAAAGAGAAAAGTCAGTCTCCCTAGTAAAGAGAAAGCATAAATGTTTGAAAGTAGTAAATTAAATTCACATAAAGCGGGAAAGGGAAACGGTGCGCACGCATTAACAGAATAAAGCATGCTTAAAGACTAATTCACAAAAAGCAAGTTTGTTATGGTAAGAGCCTAATTATCCCCAGCAAAGTCGTCATGCTGTCCCACCCCCATTTTTTCTCCCTCGCAGAAATCAAGGTTTCGACATTTAATAAGACAACTCCCTTCCCTTTTGGGATGGGATATGAGATTGGAAGAATCGCCACCTAACGGATTATGGTGTGTTAGGAGACCTAAGAAAATAACTCATAAAACTAGTTTGCATTACCAGAGATCGGGTAAAGGCTCGAAATTACCTTGAGGGGAAGGTGTTAGGCACCCCTCGAGGTCCACAAAGGTGGGTCCCGGCCGAACTTAATTAAGTGAATCAGTCATTAAAGGAAAAGAGAGAAATTTAGACAACCATTATTTTAAAGCAGGGACTAAAGGGTTCCTATGTTTCTTAGCCTATAAGATCATTTCCATGCAATACTTGGTAACTTTCCCCAAGTTGGGGCGCTACACATAGTATTAGCGCACAGGTCATCATCTCCTTTACTACCCAATTACTATCTTTCAGTTATTACCCAAGCGTTCTAATAGCTTCTAACCCGTGCCTTAAGCGTGCACTACCCGTCCCTTACCTATGGTCCTGGAGGTGTTTAGGACCTCTATTTAAGGTAGTTATAGACTGACCTATGTTTCTTAAAAATGAGAAATAATCGACAAACTAAAATTCAGATATGACTATCACATAAGGAGCAAATAGGGGCTCATGTTAACCTCCACAAGTAAAAATCAAATGCACGCAATTCCAACAAACAACTTTTATTAGTTTAAGACCCTATATGCAGGATATCTAGATGAGCATAAAGAGGATATAAGACAACAATTTATTAAAACCTACTGACAGTTTTAAACCCAAAATTCTTAATAATCTTACAGGCTTGCCTAAGTGATAACCAGAACATAATCGTATAGGCATTGTATCTAAAACTGTTAATTATAAACCTATAACAATGAGTTACAGATTTTAACAGACAGGTTTTATCCTTTAGTCCCTATAGACATGCTTTCTAGTTTACAGAATTTGTTAACTCCTATAGGCATGATTTCTAGTTTACAGAATTAGTTAACTCCTATAGGCATGATTTCAAGGTGTTAGAACTGATTTATTTATTTCCTATAGACATGCTTTCTATGTGGAGAGAAACATTAACCCATTGTCGGGCAAGTTCGGCAATTTTTACAAAGAAGATCTTATATACATGATCTCTAATGCACATTGAGCTTGGAAATAGGTGTTGATCCTTTGGACATCGATTCTAATGCAGAATTATAAAGGACCTATAGACAGGATTTCTAACATGCCAAAAATTCAAGTTCAGAGTCATAAACAGCTAGAAGGGAACCCTATGAACAGGATCTCTAAATGCACATAAAGAATCAATATAATGGACTTATAGGCAGGATTTCTACCCCAAGCTATGAACAAAGATATATAGAAACCCCCCTCCCAACTTTTACTAATAACCCAATATCTGTTATTACAGAGGTTATTATTACAGCCCAATATGAATGAATTACATAATAAAATCATTATACTATAAGGAGCCTTAGCAAGCATAATGTTAACCTGCAAACCAAGCCTTCAACCAAGCAAATCTGAAGTACAAGTGGTCCATCCATGATACACAAAGTGGGCTTCTGGTGTGTCAAAGTTGCCAAGGGCCTCAGGGACCCCGGGCAGTGGTCACACCAGAGCCCTTTTCAGAGAAACAGTTTGTGAAAGATTGGAAGACCAGCCCCAATGTATCAGAATTCGGAGGAGTCTCAAGGACCCTAGGCAGTGCTCACATAGGGTAGATTTAGAAGCCAATAATTCCCTCATTTCATTAATGTAAAAGTAGATGAATCTAAAACTACATTAAACAAGATAAGTCACTAATGGCACTTGGCCTTATTCAATTTGAAAAAGCAGATAAACCTAATCTACTTGGTCCCAGAAGGACCTTCCCCAGGCTTGATCTTCTTGGCTTCATCGATTAGGTTCCCCAGGTCGCGCATGCCCAACAGCAGGTATACCCTTGCTAGATGTCCTCCTTCGCTTCCCTAAGAATTCTGGCAGTCGACGACTCTCTTCCTCGTCTTCTCCTCCAGCTCCATCAGAACCTGCTCCAGATATTCTAGTCTTTCATTAGACTTGATAGCCATTTCCCTCCATTCATTGATCAGTTCCATATCAGTCTTGTGTCTCTCCAGATGCTCGGCCATGGACTCATGAACCCTTTTACGCAGTTTATAATATTTTACTTGAGTTTCAGCAACTTCATCTATGACCCTGTTTCCCCGACCGATTACCGTCTTAACTATCCCTGCTATGTTGTATTCCAACCATGATAGGGAAAAGAGTACATTCCCTGCGTTATACCTATCTGGCTCGATGGTGTCCCGTTCTACAATAATCTTTAGGTGCCACATATACTGAGCTTCACATTTGTACGGGATGTCGTCATCCTGAAAGTATGCCATGTAATGACTCATTTAGAAACTCGCGGTATGACTTGCTTCATGCCTGCCTGTCTCATAACCCTGATGGGCACATAAGGTTATATGCCCCTTAACCCGATCAACACCAAGTGCGGAGCGTCCCTATAATCTAATGATGAACTCACTGGTAGGGAACCATTCGATCATCCATTGAACCTGGTCCTCAGTCAAATTGTCAAAACACTGCACCCATTCTGTAGCATTCTTCGGTTGAGCAAACATGTCTAGGATGAAGGTCATTCTCTTAGGGTGATGAAAGGCTATGTGATCATTTCCGGCCTTCGTCGAAACTCTTGGTAGTATCGACCTCTCTGGAGGTGTTCTAGCAACCAAACCTGTAGCAGCAGATTACAACCCTCGAAGTGTTTGACCCCTTCTCGCAGCGATCCAAGTCCCGATATATGTCTGCTATAATCATAGGGACGATATTATATGTTTTCCCATCAATTCCTTCCATTAGAGTATAGTTACCATGGCCAGTCTAGTGTCAATCATGTCTCCTTTTCTTGGAAACACTATCATACCCAGGAAGCAAACGATGAACACAAAAACCCTGCGGTGAATACAACCCAAGGAAGTGATAGAGAATTCATCATGGTAGATACGATAGGATCTCTGTGGCCATATCGTTCATAGAGATAGTCAAAGGGTATGTAGGATTTCTTGAGGCACTCCAAATCGTCGTTCTTTTTTAGACCCATCATTTTCAGAAACCCCCTAGCGGTATAGTTTTCTGACACCAATAAATTGGGATTGTCCCAAGGCAGTCCAGCGAATTCCCCTTTTTCTTCCAAGAGAGGAGTCATTTATATGTTTCCAAAGCGAGATCTTTCACTGTCCCAGAATGTTGTGGCGGCTTCAATCAACACATTATTCGGTTGGATGTCCAATAAAGAAGGCAAATTTCCCAGGACCTTTCTCACATGCTTTTTGTCACTTGATGAAAGATCTTCCCACCAATCTAGCAACAATGGTGGTATGCTATGAACCATGCCGAACTTGGGGACTTCGTGCCTCATATTCTGAAAAACAAATAAGGTTAGACCTTTTCCCCCTCCAGATTCGACTATTTATACATCAATGATTAGCATACTGGCACTTATTTCTCCAAATTAATGCACAGATCGTGATTGCGTCCGTTGGGATTATGGAAACCCGGGTGGACCTTCGGACAAGGCTTTTCTTAATGGTTTATTGTGTGGACAACATATTAACACTGGCTAGGTTTGACCATGATGCATGTACAATTAATCAGAGTAAGGTTTCCATAGAGGTCTAGATTGGTACCCTCAAGTGGACAGCTCGAGGGAGAAAGGCACGGAACCGTCGACTGCACCGTTGATCGACTAGTTTTACCGTAAATAATCCTTTCTGGATTTAAAGGGGTGATATGTACGAAGAGCGCAAACACTCATCAAGCGTTGCTAAGGTATTGATTACGCATGAGTGGAATATGATGTTCATCATGATTTATGCAACAGTAAATAACACATTTTCACGTATTTGGACGTTAAAAGAAAGTGATAAATGCGGTATTTAATAATTGAAAAGGCGTTTAAGAAAGAAAACAAAGAGAAAAGTCAGTCTCCCTAGTAAAGAGAAAGCATAAATGTTTGAAAGTAGTAAATTAAATTCACATAAAGCGGGAAAGGGAAACGGTGCGCACGCATTAACAAAATAAAGCATGCTTAAAGACTAATTCACAAAAAGCAAGTTCGTTATGGTAAGAGCCTAATTATCCCCAGCAAAGTCGTCATCTGTCCCACCCCCTTTTTTTCTCCCTCGCAGAAATCAGGGTTTCGACATTTAATAAGACAACTCCCTTCCCTTTTGGGATGGGATATGAGATTGGAAGAATCGCCACCTAACGGATTATGGTGCGTTAGGAGACCTAAGAAAATAACTCATAAAACTAGTTTGCATTACCAGAGATCGGTTAAAGGCTCGAAATTACCTTGAGGGGAAGGTGTTAGGCACCCCTCGAGGTCCACAAAGATGGGTCCTGGCCGAACTTAATTAAGCGAATCAGTCATTAAAGGAAAAGAGAGCAATTTAGACAACCATTATTTTAAAGCAGGGACTAAAGGGTTCCTATGTTTCTTAGCCTATAAGATCATTTCCATGAAATACTTGGTAACATTCCCCAAGTTTGGGCGCTACACATAGTATTAGCGCACAGGTCATCATCTTCTTTACTACCCAATTATTATCTTTCAGTTATTACCTAAGCGTTCTAATAGCTTCTAACCCGTGCCTTAAGCGTGCACTACCTCTCCCTTACCTATGGTCCTGGAGGTGTTTAGGACCTCTATTTAAGGTAGTTATAGACTGACCTATGTTGCTTAAAAATGAGAAATAATCGACAAACTAAAATTCAGATATGACTGTCACATAAGGAGAAAATAGGGGCTCATGTTAACCTCCACAAGTAAACAGCAAATGCACGCAATTCCAACAGACAACTTTTATTAATTTAAGACCCTATAGGCAGGATATCTAGATGAGCATAAACAGGATTTAAGAAAATAGTTTATTAAAACCTACTGATAGTTTTAAACCCAAAATTCTTAATAATCTTACAGGCTTGCCTGAGTGATAACCAGAACAGAATCGTATAGGCATGGTATCTAAAACTGTTAATTATAAACCTATAACAATGAGTTACAAATTTTAACAGACAGGTTTTATCCTTTAGTCCCTATAGACATTCTTTCTAGTTTACAGAATTAGTTAACTCCTATAGGCATGATTTCTAGTTTACAGAACTAGTTAACTCATATAGGCATGATTTCGAGGTGTTAGAAATGATTTAAATTTCCTATAGACATGCTTTCTATGTGGGCAGAAACATTAACCCATTGTCGGGCAAGTTCGGCAATTTATACAAAGAAGATCTTATATACATGATCTCTAATGCACATTGAGCTTGAAATAGGTGTTGATCCTATGGACATGGATTCTAATGCAGAATTATAAAGGACCTATAGACAGGATTTCTAACATGCCAAAATATTCAAGTTCAGAGTCATAAACAGCTAGAAGGGAACCCTATGAACAGGATCTCTAAATGCACATAAGGAATCAATATAATGGACCTATAGGCAGGATTTCTATCCCAAGCTTTGAATAAAGATATATAGAAACCCCCCTCCCAACTTTTACTAATAACCCAATATCTGTTATTACAGAGGTTATTATTACAGCCCAATACGAATGAATTACATAATAAAATCATTATACTATAAGGAGCCTTAGCAGACATAATGTTAACCTGCAAACCAAGCATTCAACCAAGCAAATCTGAAGTACAAGTGGTCCATCCATGATACACAAAGTGGGCTTCTGGTGTGTCAAAGTTACCAAGGGCCTCAGGGACCCCGGGCAGTGGTCACACCAGAGCCCTTTTCAGAGAAACAGTTTGTGAAAGATTAGAAGACCAACCCCAATGTATCAGAGTTCGGAGGAGTCTCAAGGACCCTAGGCAGTGCTCACATAGGGTGTGGTAGGAACATAGATAACTAAGAGTACAAGTTTGAAAAATAGTATATAAGGGGTGTCGCGCCCCCTCTTTCCTCGCAGAGATCGAGTTTATGACATTCGGTTAGGACAACTCTTTCTTTTTGGGAAAGGGGTTTGTGTTTTTGAGAGTCGCCACCTAACGATTTTTAAAGGTGAGTTAGGACACCAAAGGGGTTCATTTACAACTACGTTGTTAACCAGAGATAGGGTAAGGGCTTGAAATTATCCTAAAGGGAAGGTGTTAGGCACCCCTCAGGATCCACAAGTGTGGTTCCCGGCCAAACAGCTTTTGTGAATTTGTACGGCTTAGCAAACAAAAAAATAAAAGGCTCAAATAAGAGGGGATTTAAGTCTTAAACATGCAGATGTTTGAAAATAGTAAAGAAGGTTAGATTTTGAAAGGATTACGATCTAAGCATATAAAGGGTATCCTAGGTTTATAGCAATATGTATCACATCAATGCAATACCCGGTAAACACTCCTCGAAGAGGGGCTACTCGTGGTATTAGTGCACCGGTCATCATATCCATATTATACCCTTTCCCACCCCATGAAAGTAACTAAATCGAGCATTGGTCTCGATCACTATTGCATGTTGTTACTCGTCCCTTCCTATTAGTCCCGAAGGAAATTAGGACTTCTATCCTATAAGGGAGGTGCTAGTCAGACCCTCAGTTTTAAAGACAAAACACTAAGCGACAAACAAGAAACATATAGGACTTCAATTAAGGGTGATAAACATACAAACAGAAAAAGTCTCAAATACCTCCACAGATAAGGCAAATAAGCAGCATGACTCAAATACAGTTAAAGTCTTTGATTCAGATCCTAAAACATGGTGTCTAAATGTAATAACAAAGAGGCAGATTTCCAATTTTAGCAATTTAATCACCCAAGGATTGCCTAGGTGGGGGACAGCGTACACTAATTATCTGAATTGTTAAAGGGACTATTGCAAATTATTACCTACACATGCTTTTCTAGGTTATTCAGAACACAGAATTGTTGCCAGTTATTTTTAGAGAAACTGAGTGAAGTGTTTTATACCTTTTACATGGACCAGTAGTTAGACTAGGTGTTGTTAAGCGAGTATGAATGAAATCCTAAAACATGGTATCTAATGCATAGGTAGGGATGCAGAATGATGCATATGCAGAATTCTAAGCAGGATTTCTAAATGCTCATAGCATTATGCACGATTTCAGAATATGCAAGAATACAGTTTATTTTAGTGTCGTTTATCCTAAATAGGATCTCTAAGTGCGCGTAGCAATATGAAACATGATTTCGGAAGATACCAATTATTAACATTATTTACCCTATCACAGAATTTTCTAAGTGATGAATGACACTACTGAAACAAGATGCTGAAATAGTGTTCATAAAGCCTAAATAGCATGATTTCTAATGCATGATATGCTTTGCACATGTTGATCCTAAACATGATTTCTATTGTGCAAATAAGGAATGTAAACCTAATAGCATGGTTTCTACCCTTTAATATTTATAACATGCATAACTACCACTTTCCCTTTGCACTATCCATCCCCAATAGTTGTTTACAAATAATTATTACAGGCCATTTGCATGAATTACACAACTGAATAAAGAAAAAAAAGAAGTTATACTATAGGGAGCCTACTGATAGGCCTAGAATCTCCAGAATGCCTCATTAACATTCTATTCACAACCTTTCACATGATCCAGGTGTGTCAGAGTTCCCTAAGGATCTCAAAGGATCCCGGGCAGTGCTCACACCCAGATTTCATAGCCAAGATGGAGAGTAAGTGCAGTGTGGAAAGGCCAGCTCTTGTGTGTCAAAGTTCAGAGGGAGCTTCAAGGGTCCCAAGGCAATGCTCACACAATAGGGGCAGAACCTAATGTCTAAGAGTATAGTGGAAGTGCTAATAGTGAGTAAGAATAGTTTTAAAACAGTTTTGAGAAAGAGAGAGGTTTAATAAAAATTAGCTTGAAAAGGGTAAGGCAGTAGCACAACCAACATACTCAAACAACACACACAGAACAATAAACAGGAAGTTCAGCAACCATAAGCAGGGAGATGAGGGATTAGGGACCAGTATGAAGCATATAGGAACATGCTTGCACATAAGTAGGCCTCAGAAAAGTATTACAAGATTTAAAAAGTCACAGCATATTCTATCACAAAATGTTCATGCCAGGAGCTTAACAACATTAGATTGAGGGATGCTAAACAGGTTCACACATTAAGTTCAGGGAAGGGGTTCAGGATTACTTAGTAGGTAGAGGGTCACGCACACATGCTGATAATGTACTGGGGTTAGGGAGTAAGGCAGAATTGTAACAAACAAATAGGAGGAGCAGTAGACACGCTGCAATAAAGGGGAAGGGAAATCACATAGATAGAATATATATGCTAGTTATAGGGTAAACAGTAGAACCACAAGTAGAAGCACAAAAGGAACAAGAGAAAGTGCAATGTGAACATAAACATGTTGTTTTGGATGCTCTAAATCAAATAGAAGACATACGAGTCAAGATTGAGAGAATAGAACAGTAGTGTGCATAGAAGTAGGGCAATAGAACAGTAGTGTGTAGAGCAAGAGAGCAGTAGAGCAAGTAGAGCAGTAATAAGTTACTCAGTCTTGGCTTTAGCCGACTGAGTAGCCAGTAGTCAATAAGAGAGAGTGTATAGGAAAGTAAGAGAGAGAGCAATGAATATGCATGTGTGTGTGTGTTCGTGAGGGAGAGCTTGAACTGTGTGTGTATTTGTCTATTTGTTAATGAAGACTAGAGAGTATATATAGTTTGAACGCAGGTAGCAAATAAGGAAATAATTAGACTGCCCAGTAATTATAGAACTCAAGGAATCAATTAGTTGTAAAAATCAGTACCAGTATTCCCTTAAGTTAAGGGAGTTTAATTCAAACAGTAAGAACCAATATCATATAAGGCAAGAGAAAATCAGTACATGACTAGTAAGGAAAGAATCAAGGCTCAGTAAGCATAGAGTAGTCAATTAGGGCTAAGTTTAGAAAACTCCAATTAAGAAATGATTCAGTAAAAAAATAAAGTACTACAACAAATAAGGTAATGGAATTAATTAATTTAAACAGATGAGTAGAATTTTAGGGTTTTAAAAGAAAACCTTTCAATCAAACCATCAAATAAGGAAATCAGAATCAAATCAAGAGAGGGTTATGATTCTATACTTCAACATATAAATAGGGAAGGACAAACAGTCATAGCAAACAGGCACGGTCAGCAATATTGACATAAAGAGGCAAGAGACGAACAAATCCAGATGAATACAATCACACAGAGGTGATACAAGTAGGCTAAAGACTCAGTAAAAACCCAATCGAAGCATGGTAACCACAGAAACTTAACAAGAGTCGAGTAGTCACGCTAAAACACAGAAACAAAACAAAGAAGATCTAAAACTTAGGGCTTTTAACAAAGGTGAGTCGAAAAATCAGTAAGAACATAGAATCAGTTAAGATATGCAAGGAAAAGGTTTAAACATAAAGAAAAATCAGTTTAAACAAGTCTAGAAGGACTATGAGAAACCTTAACTTTAAAGAAAGTAAAAACGACTTAAAGTTGATGATTTTTCAAAAGAAGTTTGAGAATAGTGTAAAACATAGAAAGATACAGACTTAAATCGTTAAAAATATCACAGATCTAAGAGATTCAAACAAAATCTAGGGTTTCAAAGGAAACCCAAATAGAAACGGAAAAACGTACTATAAACTTCAAAGATCGTAGCAAATATGGTGTGATTTTTCCCAAAATCACACCGGAGAAGTCATGAACAATCAAAACATCAACCCTAGACACAAGTCGGCATAGCCCAGGGCCCTTGAAGACCTCAGAGGTGATGAGCAAGGCGAAGGGGAAACCATTGGAGGCTTGGGGTTGAAAGGTGGTCGTCGGAGATGGTCGGAGAGGGAGGCGGTGGTTGAAGGAGGCTAGGGTTAGGTTGAGAGAAGAGAGGATATGACAGAGTTTAAGGGCGGCGGAATCTCAGAAATGAGATAGGGTTAGTGGTCTTTAGGATTAAAAAAGGAAAGGGCTCGTCTGGGTAGATGGTGTTCCAGGTTTCAGTAGGAGTTTATAGGGTCTGGGTCGGGTTAGTTGGGTAGGAAATTGGTCTAGGAGTGGGTTCAATTTGGGTTATAATTGAAAGCCAAATTTGGCTATGATTTAAATAGCCAATTTCCCTATTTTAATTTTAATAAAATAATAAATAGTTTTCTGAAAATAATTTCTCTATACAAAAATGATTAAAAATGTATAATTATCATTTTAAAAATATAGGGGCCAATTTACACGTATAAGATATAATTATACATTAAAAATGGGCTAACATTGCAAGTATATGCAATTTGGCTTGCAAAAATATCAAATGTAATTATAAAAATGCATAAAAATTATATAAATTACATTTTGGTACAGGTATAGAAATTAAATGAATAAAGCATCATAACAGTAATTTTGGAAATAATTATTGCGGATTTTATGAATAAAAAAGGGAGAAAAATAAATCAATTTAAACCCTTAAAATTATGGGAAAAATTATAAAAACCTTGTGCATGCTTATATGTGCACATATATGCCATTTTGAAGGTATTTATGCATACTCAAAATAAATAGAGAAAAATTGGGTATCAACAAGGGGTAGAGGGACCGTTTTTTAGAGAAAAAAAATAATTTAATTTGAAGGAGTGAATAGGTCCAAACCATATGGTTGCAAACAGAACTGGGCCAAGAAACAAACAATCACATAGTTTTAAACAGATTAGCACTTATTCACAGTAGTACTTAAAGTGATTCATAAAGAGTAGGAACACTTTGAACTAACAGACAGAATTGGCTACACATATTTGCAATATCTAAACATGCTCAGAATAGGGAACATATAGTTGAACCAAACAAGGTTTCAAATTACGGAGGATTACTTAGTTCATTAATTACCACTAGGTGAAATCATATAGACATGTATTAAATAGGAAACATGCTGAAGTTTGAAGTATCTAAACAAACAAACACATAGAACGGGAACTAAAGCCTACTAGTCTAGAAAGAGGTAAACAGAACCATGGATCAGACAGAAAGATGCTACGGTAAGCACACAGAACAGAGTAGGTTAACAAGAATTAAGGCATGTCAGTTGAGAGAGAAATAAATAGGAAGATATGGCAAAAAGAAGCATATCGAAGTTTGAAGTAAACTAATCATATAATCACATGGAACAGAACAAGATAACAAGAACTAAGGCATAGCAGTTGAGAAAGAGATGGTCAGGGATCTTGTATCAAATAGAAGCGTGTTAAGGTTTGTCATAAAACCAACTACATGAACATATAGAATAGAACAAGATAACAGGAGTTAAGGCATACCAGTTAGGGAGAAAGTAAACAAGAAGGTGAAGATAATTGGAATCCAAGAGTCTAGCCTTGGCTTTCAGCCGGCTAGACAATGCAGCAAATCAGAGTGATAGAAAGAACTCAAGTGTGTGTAAGTGTAGGTTTGTGAGCCTGAGCTTGTGTCTCAGCGTGTGTTAAAATGAGAACACTAAAAGTTTTATATAGCACATAGTAGAATAACTCAATAAGGTAGGAGAATCAATTGCACACAAATAATCATCAATTAGACAGTCAATTAGGGTTAACGGGAATCAATTTACAGGAAGTGTAACTTAAATTAAAGAGCATCTTTCACGGAGTAAATCAGTAGACAAGATTGAGGCTAAATAAGGTAAGCAATAAATCCAGAGATCATTTACAGGTCGTTCAAAACAATCAAAACCCAGAAATCCAGCCAGCAATATAACTAAGGAAAGTGGTACCAGTCATGAATCACATATAAGGAAAGAATAAGTAAAAATCTTCAAAGAGATATCAGTTTTAAAAAGAAGCACAATTTTCGAACCCTAATTAAGCAAGTAAATCAGTTAATCGTGTTTATTTGACAGAGCCAAAATAAACGGGCGAACATTAGAGCAAGCAGCAGAATAATTAGAAACCCTAGATCATAAAGACAGAGATGGAACTCAAGAGAAAAGCAAAGGAAGAAAAGTGGAGTTAAGCACTTAAACATTTTAAAATATTTTGCAGAAACATAAAAAGATGAGACTCTAACTTTTAGGGAAAAATAAAAAAATATGTTGTTAATAATAGGAAACATAGAAGAATCTTAAAAGAAAAGTAACAAACAAACTCAAACTGCTTCAGATCTACAGAGATCTGAACGGATTTAGCTAGAAATAAAAAAACATAAGCAAAGGTGAGAAAAATCTTGTTTGAACCAGAGATTTGAAGCCATAAACACAAAGACGTTAGTACTCAAAGACATAGGAGTCAACACAGACAGACTCATCGAGAAAAATGAGGGATTTGAACCAAGTCTGTGTAACGACCCGACCGGCCGTTTTGCGTTATCGGACCTCGTTCCCCTAAATGAAACATTCCATAGTGGCTTATTGTGATTTATACCTTGCGGGGGCGGGTGGACCGGGATTCGGAAGTGTTTAGAGTGCTATAGGAACACCTGATTCCTTAAAGTTGGCATTTAAGGCCAAGTTTGACTTCGGTCAACATTTTGGGTAAACAACCTTAGAATCGAGTTTCGACGGTTCCAGTAGCTTCGTATGATGATTTCAGACTGGACGTATGTTTGGAATAGGTTTTGGATGACCCGGGAGCGTTTCGGTGCCCAATATTGAAATAAGAGTTCCTTAGGTTCCTATTGTGGTTTGGGGCGTGTTTTTGAGTTATCGAGGTCCGAACGGAATTCTAAGACCGGGAGTAGTTTTGTTATGTCATTTATGACTTGCTTGCAAAATTTGGTGTCATTTCGAGTAGTGTAGGTCGGTTCGACGCGTTCTTAGCGAAGTCAAGAAAACTTAGAGTCCCTAAGTTTGGTTCTAGGGGTTTTGAGGTGTGATTTTGAGTTTTAGCATTGTTTTGGGTGTTCTGAAGACTCAAGCGTGTTCGTATTCTGATTTGGGACTTGTTGGTATATTCGGACGGGGGATCGGGTGGGCCCAGGTTCCTCCCGGACACCACACGAGACCAAAAACCAGCTGGAATAGCTGCTGGTGCACCTGTTCTAGTGTGATCCGCAGGTGCAGTTGCCCAGTCGCAGGTGCGACACCCACGGGGAAACCCATTTCTCATAGGTGCAGACAAATTTCCGCAGGAGCGGAGCCGCGAGTGCGGTCTCCTCTCCGCAGGTGCGGGCCTAGGCTTCCTCGTCCATTTCCACAGGTGCGAGCCTTTGCTCGCAGGTACGGTCCTCGAGCCGCATGTGCGGTCCTCGAGCCGCAGGTGCGTTCTCGAGCTGCAGGTGCGGTCCTCGAGCTGTAGGTGCGGAACCACTGTCAGGCAGTGTGTTTATTAAATACGGGATTCTTCATTATTTTTTCATTTAATCCTCCATTAGAACACCTTGAGAGCTTGGGAAAAGGGCTCAACGACCCAACCACTGAAAGGTAAGTAGATTATATTCTAGAGTTAGTTAATGCATGCATTCTTAGTGGAATTTAACTACTTAATTAGTTAAAATTTAGGAATTTGGGTTGTAACCTAGGGCCTTCGAGAATTTAGAAAATTACCCGTGAATTGGCTATGAAATCATTCAAAAATCATATGTTAATGATCCTTAGGCTATGGGTGAGTTCTTCCTTCGAAAAGTTTTGGAATCCGAGCATGCAGGCCCGGGGTTGGATTTTTGGATTTCTTCAAGAATGGCGAATTTGACTTAGTAGTAGGAGGATTTCCATACTTTGATAATAAATTGATGAATTTGTATAAAATTTGGATAGTTTCGAGTCCTCGGGTGTAGATTTCGGAGTTTCGGGCGCGTTCTTGGTCCGGGGAGTAGATTTGACACGAGGTGAGTCTCCTTTCTAACCTTGTAAGGGGGAAACTGTCCCCCTAGGTGATTTTAATGCTATATGTGGTAATTGTGGGGGTTACGTGCATACAAAGTGACAAGAGTCTGTATGTAGCGGCTATTATTGTTATGTCCGGGTAGTTAGGCCTATATTATGCCTTATGTTTTCCTTGAAATGAACTATATGCTTAGTGAATTAATGTTACATGCGGCTTGTTTCCCGGAGATCATGGAAATAAAGAAATTTTAAGGATTTGATCACGAAGAGTAATTTACAAAGAACAAATGTGTGTATTGTGTGTTTATATGACCGCTTCGCAATTTACATTCTGTGAGCGGAGTGTTATTTCCCCCACTTTCATGGGGGCAGGCCGTATGCCATGGCGAGATTGAAAGATATATACTATGGTTCGGGTCGTTCGACCCTCGGCAGTGCACATATATGATCATTATGATGGATCAGGCCGGTTGTCGTTATCATGTATGCGCATGTTAAATTGTTAAGAATTCTTTTATGGATTTTGAGTGTTCAGATATATATTTTTAAAGGAAAGAAAAGAATAATGAAGTAGAAATTGTATATTCACTTCCAGTATTTATTTGAATTACTGTTATTTTAAATGTTTACTGCTTTTATCATCCTTGTATGTCCGTTACTAACGTTACATTTTGCTAATCATTTTGTTGGACCTTAGTGAGTGTCAAGTCGACCTCTCGTCACTACCTCTTCGAGGTTAGGCGGGATACTCACTGGGTACATATTTGTTTATGTACTCATGCTGCACTTCTGTACTTAATTGTACAGGTTCTGAGGCTGGTGCATCTGGTTATCAGACCGGAGCTCGATTCTGATCTTAGTTGGATCCGACTTCACAGTGAGCTGCTTCTCCTGACGATCCTCGGCAGCACCATGGAGTTTTATTTTGCTTATTTCCCGTCTGTTTCTTCCAAACAGTGGGATTGTATATTATGTTTTGTATATTCTATTAGTATGCCCGTAGGACTTGTGACACTAGTTCCTGGCATACACGTAGTTGTTATTTTGGTTTGTGGGTCTGTATATATATATTGGCTCATTTCCTCTTTTTGACTGCTTTTGGTAAAAATGGCTTCCTATCTTTTTCAATTAATGTTTTTGAACTTTAAAACTTGGCACGTATTGGGATGTTTAACCAAGCATGGGAGGAATCCTTAGTAATTTAAGTGTGGGCTTGCCTAACCCCGGTGTTGGGCGCCATCACGACTTGAGTTAGTATTTTGGGTCATGACAACATGGTATCATAGCACTAGGTTCACGTAGGTCTCACAAGTCACGGGAAAACCTAGTAGAGTCTTGCGGATCGGTATGGAGATGTCCCTGTACTTATCTTCGGGAGGCTATAGGGTGTTAGGAAAACCTTCCCTTATTTTTATTCTATCATGAGTCAATGGTTTACTAAATTTCATTCTTCTACCCTCTCACAGATGGTGAGGACGCGTGCGGCATCCGATATTCCAGACCCGGGAGGGGCCGCTACCCCCATTGTTCGAGGCCGGGGGAGGGCACCGGCCCAAGGTAGGGGACGAGGGCATCCCAGAGCTATTCCAGTCATACCACCACCAGAGGACCCTACTATAGAGGAGCAGGGTGAGGTGCCCCCAGCAGGTCCTGCTCCAGTGGACTTTATGTCGGCGCTAGGATTCCAGGAGATCATAGGTCGTATGATGCGGTTCATGGACACCATGTCCCAGGCCGGTTTATTTCTGGTAGATCCTGCCACATCTCAGGCGGGAGGGGGGCCCAGACTCCTACCGCCCAGGCTGCAGGTCAGGCAGCAGCATTACATCATACCCCGGGTACACTGCCCGTGGGTGGGACCCAGCCTGTAGCAGCAACATCTGAGCCCAGGCCAGCTGCGGACTGTGATCCGCAGAAGTTATTAGATAGATGGACTCGGTTGCACCCTCCAGTCTTCGGGCGTGAGTGGGGCGAGGATGCCCAGGATTTTGTTGACAGGTGCAGGGATAGGCTGCATAATATGAGGATATTAGAGTCCCATGGAGTGGACTTCACTACCTTCCAGCTAGAGGGCAGAGCTCACAGATGGTGGCAGTCCTATATTCTCAGCAGGCCAACAGATTCTCCTCATATCACCTAGGAGCAGTTCACTTAGATGTTTTTAGACAGGTATATCCCACCCTCTCAGAAGGAAGAGCTGCGATATCAGTTTGAGCAGTTGGAGCAGGGACAGATGTCAGTGACAAATTATGAGGCTAAATTCTCAGAGTTGTCTCGCCAGGTACTTATGATATTGCCTACTGATGCTGAGAGAGTGCGGAGATTTGTAGCAGGTTTGCACTCCGGTATTAGGGCCAACATGGCCTGTGAGGTGGAGATGGGGACTCCCTATCAGCTGGTGGTCGAGATAGCTCATCAGATTGAGGGCTATCGATCGAGAGGCAGAGATCAGGGTCAGCAGGACAAGAGAGCCAGATTCTACAGGGATTTCAGAGGTACCCCAGTTAGGGGCAGAGGTCAGTTCAGTAGAGGTCAGCCCAGTAGGTCTCCATATTCAGCACCCCGACCACCTCCCCGAGGTGTTCCAGTGAGGGCTCATTTGAGCGTCATGCTAGAGCGTTCCTACCTCCCTCCAGCCATTCAGATTTCACCCAGTGGTTATCCCAGTTATCTGAGATTCCCCAGTCCCTACTTCAGTGCTATGCCAGAGAGTACACATCGCTCTCCGGTCATTCAGGGTTCCGCTTCGGGGCAGCATGCTATGATACCCGGAGGTTGTTATAAGTGTGGGGATCCAGGTCATATGAAGAGGAATTGTCCCAAGTTTCAGGGCAAAGTGGTGCAACAAGATTATTAGCCTATGGGTCCAGCACCAGCCGTCAGGCCACCTAGAGGTGGGGGAGAGGTCGGCAGGGGTCGTCCTAGAGGTGGAGGCCAGTCAGGGGGAGGTCAGCCAGCTCCTGTTCATTCTAAAGGGGCTCAGTCTTTCAGTGCTCCAGCTAGATATTATGTTATCCCGGTTAGATCAGATGCGTTGGCCTCAAACGCCGTGATCACAGGTATTATTACAGTATGTGGTAGAGAGGCATCGGTGTTTATTTGATCAGGATCCACTTATTCCTATGTTTCGGTCTTATTTGCTCATTTTCTGGATGTCCCTCGTGAGCCCTTGGGTTCTCCTATTTATGAGTCGACTCCCGTGGGAGATTCTGTGGTTGTAGACCGGATTTGTCGGTCCTGTGTGATTTCATTTTGTGGGTTCGAGACTCGAGCAGATCTCCTATTGCTCGACATGGTTGATTTCGAGATTATTTTAGGCATGGATTGGCTATCTCCTTACCATGGCATGCTAGATTGCCATGCCAAGACAGTTACTTTAGTCATGCCAGAGTCGCCTAGGCTGGAGTGGAGAGGTTCCTCAGTAAGTGCAGCCAGCCAGGTTATTTCATTCCTGAAGGCTCGACACATGGTCGAGAAGGGTTGTCTGGCCTACCTCGTCTATGTGCGGGACACCACCGCCGAGTCTCTGATGATTGATTCAGTGCTAGTTGTTCGAGATTTTGTTGATGTATTTCCTTTGGACTTTTGGGGCATGCCTGCGGATCGTGATATTGATTTCTGCATTGATTTAGCTCCAGGCACCCAACATATATCTATTCCTCCATACCGTATGGCTCCAAAAGAGTTGAAGGAGCAGCTTGAGGAGTTGTTATCTAAGGGGTTCATCAGACCGAGTGTATCACCGTGGGGTGCTCCACTTCTATTCGTTAAGAAAAAGGATAGGTCCATGCGGATGTGTATTGATTACCGCCAGTTGAACAAGGTTACCATTAAGAACAAGTATCCTTTGTCGTGCATCAATGATTTTTTGACCAGTTGCAGGGTGCTCGTGTGTTTTTTAAGATTGATTTGAGATTGGGGTATCATCAGTTGAGGATTCGGGCTTCAGATGTTCCGAAGACTGCTTTTCGTACAAGATATGGCCATTATGAGTTCCTGGTGATGTCCTTTGGCTTGACTAATGCCCCAGCAGCATTCATGGACTTGATGAATAGGGTGTTCAGGTTGTATATTGATTCCTTTGTCATTTTCTTGAATGATGACATTTTGATTTACTCACATAGCCTGGGGGAGCACGAGCAGCATTTGAGAGTTGTGCTCCAGACTTTGCGAGAACAGAAGCTATTTGCTAAGTTCTCCAAGTGTGAGTTCTGGTTGGATTCCGTGGCATTCTTGGGGCATGTGGTATCCGGAGAGGGTATCAAGGTTGATCCTCAGAAGATCGAGGCAGTTCAGAGTTGGTCGTGTCCTACTTCAGCTACAGAGATCAAGAGCTTTTTGGGCCTAATAGGCTATTATCACCAATTTGTGGAGGGGTTCTCTTCTATTGCAGCTCCATTGACTAGATTGACTCAGAAGAATTCCATGTTCCGATCGTTTGACGAGTGTGAGGCAAGCTTTCAGAAGCTCAAGACAGCATTGACCTCAGAACCAGTTCTAGTATTGCCTTCCGGTTCTGGGATGTATACAGTATATTGGGACGCTTCACGCGTTGGCTTGGGGTGTGTATTGATGCAGGAGGGGAGAGTTATTTCTTATGCTTCGCGCCAGCTGAAGGTTCATGAGAAGAATTATCCTGTGCACGATTTGGAGTTGGCGGCGATTGTTCATGCTCTTAATATTTGGAGGCACTACTTGTATGGAGTGTCCTGTGAGGTTTATACCGACCACCATAGCTTGCAGCACTTTTTCAAGCAGAAGGATCTTAATTTGAGGCAGCGCAGATGGCTTGATTTGTTGAAGGATTATGATATCACCATTCTTTATCACCCAGGTAAGGCAAATGTGGTAGCAGATGCTTTGAGCAGGAAGGCGGAGAGTATGGGTAGCTTGGCTTATATTGCAGTAGAGGAGAGACCTCTAGCCTTGGACATTCAGTCCCTGGCCAATATCCTAGAGAGATTAGACCTTTCAGAGCCCCGTCGAGTTCTTGCACATGTGGTTGCTCAGTATTCGTTATTGGGGAAGATTAAGGCTCGACAGTATGATGATCCGTGTTCGGATGAGCTACGAGAGACAGTGGTTCAGGGTAGGGCCAAGGAGGTTATTATTCGTGAGGATGGTGTTCTGAGACTTCACGGCCGCTTATGTGTTCCTAAGGTTGATGGCCCGAGGGAGAGGATTCTAAAGGAGGCACACAGTTCTCGGTACTCTGTTCATCCTGGTGCTATGAAGATGTATCGTGATTTGAAGCAGCATTCGGGTGGAGGTGAATGAAGAAGGACATTGTGGAGTATGTGGCTAGGTGTCTTAATTGCTAGCTGGTTAAGTATGAGCACCAGAGGCTAAGAGGTCTACTTCAGCAGATGCCCATTCCTGAGTGGAAATGGGAGCACATCACTATGGACTTCGTGGTTGGGTTACCTCGGACCTTGCGGAAGGTTGACGCGATTTGGGTCATTGTGGATAGATTGACCAAATCGGCGCATTTTATTCCAGTAGCTACTACTTATACTTCTGAGAGGTTGGCCCAGATCTACATTCGGGAGATAGGCTGGTTGCATGGTGTGCCGGTGTCTGTTATATCAGATCGAGGTCCTCAGTTCACCTCGCACTTATGGAGAGCATTGCATAGTGAGATGGGTACCCAGATAGACTTTAGCACAGCATTTCACCCTCAGACTGATGGTCAGTCGGAGCGTACAATTCAGTTATTGGAGGACATGCTCAGGGCATGCGTGATTGACTTCGGAGGTCAGTGGGACCAGTTCTTGCCTTTGGCCGAATTTGCTTAAAATAATAGTTATCAGTCCAGCATTGAGATGGCACCATTTGAGGCTTTGTATGATCGGCGATGTCGTTCTCCTATCAGGTGGTTTGAGCCTGGCGAGGATAAGTTATATGGCACCGACCTGGTGAGGGATGCTTTTGAGAAAGTGAAGTTGATTCAGGAGAGGCTCCGCACAGCACAGTCTAGACAGAAGATTTATGCGGATCAGAGGGCGCGTGATGTATCATTTATGGAGGGAGATAGGGTTCTGTTGAAAGTCTCTCCTATGAAGGGTATTATGAGGTTTGGGAAGAAGGGCAATCTAAGCCCGAGTTTTATAGGTCCCTTCGAGGTGTTGAGGCGAGTTGGGGAG
>ML473946.1:5590-40107 GCA_005239535.1 Nicotiana rustica | reverse complement strand
CGACATCTCTCACGTGGTTGATTTCAGCACTATTCAGTTGGATGAGAGGTTGGGCTACGAGGATGAGCCGGTTGCTATTATTGATAGACAGGACCGCCAATTGAGGTCCAAGAGAGTTTCTGTCGTAAAGGACTAGGGGAAAGGCCAACCAGTTGAGGAGGCGACCTGGGAGTCCGAGGAGGACATGCGGAGCAGATATCCACACTTATTCAGCACTTCAGGTATGACTCTAGACCCGTTCGGGGACGAACGTTTGTTTAAAAGGTGGAGAATGTAACGACCCGGCCGGTCGTTTTGTGTCATCGGACCCCGTTCCCCTAAATGAAACTTTCCATAGCGGCTTATTGTGATTTATGCCTTTCAGGGGCGGGTGGTCCTTGATTCGGAAGTGTTTAGAATGCTATAGGAACACCTGGTTCCTTAAGGTTGGCATTTAAGACCAGGTTTGACTTCGGTCAACATTTTGGGTAAATGGCGTCGGAATCGAGTTTCAACGGTTCTGGTAGCTTTGTATGATGATTTCGGACTTGGGCATATGTTCGAAATGGGTTTTGGATGACCCGGGAGCGTTTCGGCGCCCAATATTGAAATAAGAGTTCCTTAGGTTCCTATTGTGGTTTGGGGTGTGTTTTTGAGTTATCGAGGTCCGAACGGAATTTCGGGACCGAGAGTAGTTCCGTTGTGTCATTTATGACTTGCCTGCAAAATTTGGTGTCATTCCGAATAGTGTAGGTCGGTTCAGCGCGTTGTTAGCGAAGTCAAGAAAACTTGAAGTTCCTAAGTTTGGTTCTAGGGGTTTTGAGGTGTGATTTTGAGTTTTAGCGTTATTTTGGGTGTTCCGAAGGCTCGAGCGAGTCTGTATTATGATTTGGGACTTGTTGGTATATTCGGGCGGGGGCTCGGGTGGGCCCAGGTACCTCCCGGACACCACACGAGACCAAAAGCCAGTTGGAATAGTTGTTGGTGCACATGTTCTGGTGTGATCCGTAGGTGCGGTTGTCCAGTCGCAGGTGCGGGACCGCTCCTGTGGTCCCCGTCTCACAGGTGCGGCCCCCAACGGGCAGCCCATTTCTCGCAGGTGCGGAAAAAGTTCCGCAGGAGCAGAGCCGCGGGTGCGGTCTCTTCTCCGCAGGTGCGGGCCCCTACGAGCCTTTGCTCGCAGGTGCGGAACCACTGTCAGGCAGTGTGTTTCTTAAATAGGGGATTCTTCATTATTTCTTCATTTGTTCTTCCATAGAACACCTTGAGAGCTTGGGAAAAGGACTCAACGACCCAACCACTGAAAGGTAAGTAGATTTTATCCTAGAGTTAGTTAATGCATGCATTCTTAGGTCGAATTTAACTACTTAATTAGTGAAAATTTAGGAATTTGGGTAGTAACCTAGGGCCTTCGGGAATTTAGAAAATTACCCGTGAATTGGCTATGAAATCATTCAAAAATCGTATATTAATGATCCTTAGGCTATGGGTGAGTACTTCCTTCGAAAAATTTTGGAATCCGAGCATGCGGGCCCGGGGTTGGATTTTAGGATTTCTTCAAGAATGGCGAATTCGACCTCTCGTTACTACCTCTTCGAGGTTAGGCGGGATACTCACTGGGTACATATTTTTCTATGTACTCATGCTGCACTTCTGTACTTAATTGTACAGGTTCTGAGGCTGGTGCATCTGGTTATCAGACCGGAGCTCGATTCTGATCTTAGTTGGACCCAACTTCACGGTGAGTTGCTTCTCCTGACGATCCTCGGCAACACCATGGAGTTTTCTTTTGCTTATTTCCCGTCTATTTCTTCCAGACAATGGGATTGTATATTTTGTTTTGTATATTCTGTTAGTATGCCCGTAGGACTTGTGGCACTAGTTCCTGGCACACACGTAATTGTTATTTTGGTTTACGGGTCTGTATATATATATATATATATATATATATATATTGGCTTATTTCCTCTTTTTGACTGCTTTTGGTAAAAATGGCTTGCTCTCTTTTTCAATTAATGTTTTTGAACTTTAAAACTTGGCACGTATTGGGGTGTTTAACCAAGCATGGGAGGAATCCTTAGTAATTTAAGTGTGGTCTTGCCTAACCCCGGTGTTGGGTGCCATAACGACCTGAGTTAGTATTTTGGGTCGTGACAGTCTGGCTCACGCTTCTTGAGATTACCCTCAAGCAGCATGAAAATCGAAACACCAGTAGAGGTAAGAGGGCGGATAGGGCCTAAAATTAAAGAAATAAACCATGAATTGAAGGGGTTTTCACGACGGTGAGCTAGGGTTATGAGGAAGGTGAGAGGGAAGAGGGGAGGAGAGGGTCTCAAGGACGACGGATTTGGTAAAATGATTAGGGTTTGGGGGTTTTTGGTTAATTAAAAACGGTAAGAATAAAAAATACACGAAAGGATGGGAGCCTAAGTATGCTTTCTCTCGGCGCACGTTAAGTAGTATCAGCTAACGTGCACGGGTACTATGACAACTCCGGCCACCACCACTATACCGCCAATGGCGAACTCAGTCACAACTGTACCAGCACATGAAAAGCCATTAACATTTGGAAGTTTCATTCCAGTCCAGTTTCAAACGATAAGTGAAGATCCAGATGAAGGTGTAGCAAATGCACAATAGAATCTAGCTGGGAAACGAGCAGTGCGAAGAATAGGAGAAGAGATCCCCTGCCGGCTCCAATTTTCTGACCTAGCAAACTCTGTGGTACATACTTCATCTAACACCCAGATCTCAACACCAATGGAACAGGAACCAATGGAACAGGAACCAGTGGAACAGGAAAACAGAATAGCTGAGGAGAAAACTTATAAAAGGAATCGTAGCTCTCAAATGGGGAAATCACTCACATATATTCCACCAGATCTGTAGGGAGATACAATTTTAGTAACGATTGTAGAGGAAGATATAAAGGAACATCAGAATTATTGGAATAACTCTCTCATTGGATACGTGCTAGGTGAAAATCCATACTTCAAATCTATGGAGAACTATGTCGAAAATGTATGGGATTTTGTCAATACTCCAAAGATGTTATACCATGATGATGGTTATTATATATTTAGATTTGATTCACTTGAAGATAGGGATAAAGTCATGAAACTACGTCCTTACACTTTTCATAATAAGCCATTTATTTTGAAGAATTGGACGCTTGATTTTGTCTTTGATCCTGAGTGTTTAAATGTGATTCCATTGTGGGTAAGATTTCCAAATTTGCCAGTAGGTTATTGGTCAGCTGAGGCTTTAAGCAAATTGGCAAGTGTAGTGGGAAGGCCAATGTACACTGACTTATACACTGCTGAAATGGACAGAATCTTATTTGCCAGAGTTCTTGCTGAAACAGACATATCTCATCCTTTGCCAAGTGATATTGAAATTCATACACCGATTGGAGTCATTCATCAGAGCATAGAGTATGATTGGAAGCCTAAGTTTTGTATGGATTGTGCAAAAGTTGGTCATACCACTGAGGAATGTAGACAGAGAAAAGATCAAGCGGCAAATAGAGCATTTGTGGTACAGAACACAAGGAAAAGAAGAGGTAAAAGAAGGAAAATGATGGAAACTAAATGGATAGCAAAAGAAACCAATGGGACAACAAATGAGGAGCAGATAGTTTTTACCACAAAGAAGGAGGTAACCGAAGGAAATGTAGCAGACTCACAAATGGAAGGGAAGCAGCTGGATAGGAATGAATTCCCAGCACTCTCAGAAGTAATGAGGAATGAAAGAATGTATGGAAAGAGAGTGGATGTGTCTACTGTGGAGGAACAAGTTTGTTCCACTAGTCAAATTGATACCACAAACAGATTTGAAATACTAAATCAGGGTGGTGTTGTAGTTGATACTGGGTAGGGTGGACAGGTCCACCCTTCACCTCAATGATAGTCAGTACTTGGAATATAAGAGGGCTGAACATGCCTTTTAAGCAGAAGGAGTTAGTGCTCTTTCTGAAAAAGTACAAGGTGGATGTAATGGGACTAGTCGAAATAAGGGTGAAAGAGAATAAGGCAAAAAGAATAGCTCAGAAAGTACCAAAGGACTGGAAAATACAGTATAACTATAATTGTATATATAATGGAAGAATTTGGTTATTGTGGAACGCTCATATTCACATTCAGATTCTTATGGTAGATGCACAATTTATTCATTGTGAAGTGGAAGAACAAAGTAATCAGAAGAAATGGTTGCTCACTATTGTATATGCCTATAATGATTTGAATTCAAGAAAGCAGCTACGGGAAAAGCTTATTGGTATAGGTTCTAATATCACTAATGAATGGCTAATTAGTGGTGACTTTAATAATGTTCTACAAACAGATGATAAAATTGGTGCTCCTATAACAATGGCGGAAGTGCAAGACTTTAAGGAGTTATTAGATAAAATTCAGCTCACTCCTTTGAAGAGCACATGATGTTATTATATGTGGTGTAATAACAGGAATGAAAATGCAAGGGTATATAGCAAGATAGATTGGGAATTTGGGAATTTCAGTTGGATGATGAATAATGGGCACATTGAGGAAGAATATTTGAACCCTGGTGTTTCTGATCACACTTATATCTTGATGAATTGCCAATCTGGAACGATTCAAAAACACTTGCATCCTAGACCTTTTAGATTGTCCATATTGTCCTTCATCATCCTGAATTTACAAGGATAGTGAAAGAAGTATGGGTGCAGAGTGATAGTGATATTGGAAGGGCAAAGACATGGTATAAGCTCAGAAGGCTGAAGGATGCAGTAAGAGGGCTGAACAAATATATGGCATCTTATCAGCAGAAACTAGCTCAAGAAAAGCAAAAGTTGGAACTGGCTCAACATCAGCTGTCTCTGCATCCTTTAAGGCAAGAATGCATGGAACAAGAAAAGGAAGCTCTGTTAGAAGTGGAGAAATAGAGTAACATTGAGGAGCAGGTGTTGAGGCAGAACTCTAGAGCCACTTGGATTCCACATGGAGATGCAAACACCAAGTACTTCCATACTCAGTGGAAGATGCGTACTAATACTAATGCTATTGTTTCTATTCACAGTGACGCAGGTATTAAGTTAACAGATCCTAAACTGGCAGAGGAGCAATTTCTGGAATTCTTTAAGAAATTGATAGGCGAGTCATCACCAATACACCCCTGGCTAGATGCTGAGATGATAAAAAAGGGCCTTGCCTAACAAGGCAACAACAACTGGAGCTGATCAAGGCAGTCACAGAAGAGGAGATAATGGAAGCTATTAAGAGCATGCCAACTGATAAGGCTCCTGGAGTGGATGGATTTCCAGTAGAATTCTTCACACAGCAATGGGAGGTGATCAAAGAAGATGTGATTGTTGATGTATTGGATTTCTTTAGTATAAGGAAGCTCCCAAAGGCAGTAACACTGTTATTACCTTGATTCCTAAAATTCCTAATCCTACACAGGTAAAGGATTTTAGGTCATAGCATGTTGCATAACTATGTACAAGATTATTACAAAGATCATCACTGGGAGATTAAAAGCAGTAATGAACTATCTGGTGGGAGACTCTCAATCAGCTTTCATTGAAGGCAGGAATATAACTGATAATATCTTATTCACTCATGAATTGTTCAAAGGCTATACTAGGAAAGGAATATCTGCAAGATGATCCTTAAGGTTGATCTTAGGAAAGCCTGTAATACATTGGACTGGTTCTATTTGAAAAGGATGATGATAGAATTAAGATTTCCACAGAGGTTTGTTTGTTGGATAATGGAGTGCTTAACAATTGTTTCCTACTCTTTGACCTTAAATAGTGGGATTACAAAACCATTTGAAGGTAAAAGGGGGATAAGGCAAGGAGATCCTATGTCACCATACTTATTTGTGATAGCCATGGAGTACTTGCAAAGGGAATTCACACAGTTAGCTTTAAATAAGGAGTTTCATTTCCATCCAAGGTGTAAAAGACTAGGAGTGGTGCATGTGTGCTTTGCTGATGACCTACTGATGTTTTGCAGAGCTAACTTGGTATCAATTAAGATACTACAAAATGCTTTTTTGAAATTTCCAAGAGCATCAGGTCTTCAGGAAAATCCAGATAAGAGCTCAATTTATATTGCAGGCACAAATGAGAGGATGAAACAACTTATCTTGCAGGAATTGGGATATAGTGAAGGAAGCCTACCATTTAAATATTTAGGAGTTCCATTAGCTCCTATAAAGTTATCTAATCAATAATGTTGGCCGTTGGTTGAAAAGATCACTGCAAGGATTAGCTGTTTGACCTCAAAATTATTGTCATACTCTGGAAGACTACAGCTTAATAAGTCAGTAATATTTGGGATGCAGGCTTATTGGGCTCAGGTCATTTTATTACCAAAGAAGATTAGCAAGATGATAGAGGCAATATGTAGAACTTATTTGTGGACAGGGCAAGCAGATATATCTAGAAGAGCTTTGATAGCATGGGACAAAGTTTGTTTACCACAATCACTGGGAGGTTTGAATGTGATAAACATGTGTAACTGGAACAAAGCTGCGATAGTGAAGCACATGTGGGCAATCACAAAGAAGAAAGACCGCGTATGGATTCGATGGATCCATGCATATTACATAAAGAATAGAAGCATTGACAGCATGCCTATACCTAAGAATGCAGCTTGGGTAGTAAGGAAGATAATTGAGCAAAGGGAGTTTATATTGAATTTACCAAACTTATAAGGAAATGTGCAAGAAAGATTGAAGACTCTACAGAACAAAGATGGCAAATTCAGTATTAAGAAGTTATACAATTTACAAACTCCTCAGGGGAAGAAGGTATTCTGGAGAAGGCTGATATTACATCCTCACATACATCCTAGACACAAGTTCAATTTGTGGCTAGCCATACAAAGGAGATTACCAACAGTTGCTCGATTGCAGAAAATTGGTATTCAAGTATATCAAGTATGTGTATTCTGTGGTTAGGAAGATGAGGTGTTTGAACATTTATTCTTTGAGTGCTCATACACAAGCAATATCTAGAAGAGATTGCTAAGCTGGTTGGGAATTCAAAGACAGATACAAACATGGGAAGAGGAGCTACACTGGGTGGTAAATCATGCTAGGAAGAAGAAAGGGATTGGCAATTATTGCAGCAGTATTTGGCATGATGATGTACAGTTTATGGAGAGATAGGAATCTGATTAGATTTAAAAATGGACGTACTGCATCAAAATAGATATGTCGTGAGATCACAACATATGTTCATATCAAAAGTCATATACACAGCAGCTGGAAGGAACACATGGAAGCTTTGAATAGATATCCATAGTAGAGTTCTTCTGTAATTCTGTTTTAGTTTCATATTCCTAGTATTTGTTTGATTTCATGATAGTAGAATACATGTATAGGATGTGGGAGATACATAGGGAGACATCTATGATGTTGAAGTCAGTTAGTCCAAAGAGAGTTAAGGAACTGGTCAGCAGCTCCTATTATGTACAGAATATTTCTGATAAATGAAAATGGTAGTTTATCGGGAAAAAAATGGTAAGAATATCCTGGACCATTGATCTTTTGAGATCAACGGCCAGGATCGAATTTGAGGGTTTGGCGGGTTATTGGATTTTGGTTGTGGGTAGTGGGTTAATTTAATTGGGCTGGGGTGGAAATTGGGCTAAGGTCCGAAAATTAAAAGAAGCTATATGTTAAATACTCAATTAATTTGATAAAATAATTTATAAAAATAGCTAATAAATGATAGAAAATTCTATTTATGCATGAAAATAATTACTTAGTATTATAAAAATATAAAAGGTCATTTTCGTGTAAAATAAAGTAATTATGCGCACATGCGCTTTTATTGCAATTATAACCTACCAATGCAAAATATAATTACGCATAAAGTAATTAAAGCTTAATATAAATATTAAATGATAAAATTAAGCAATAAAATTATTTGTGATGCAATTAGTAATTATTTAGACAACAAAATAATGGAATAATTTAATTAAAAATCCTTTTAAAATTACAGAAAATATGGAAAAATATTAATTGATGTTCATGCATTGTTTTGAAGGTATATATGCATTTTTGAAAATAATATAGGGAAAAATTGGGTATCAACAGTGACAGTAGAATTATCTTCAATACATTGTTCGGCATTGCTTTACTTCTAGTGATGATTTTGCCTAAATTGTTTTAAGAGCATCTCTATGTTTTCGTACGTTTGTTTCGTATTATTTGTACCGTTTGAGTTCCCCACTATATTCAGTCCATGGTTAAGACCTATTACTTAATGAGTTGGTGTACGGACGTTACTCCCTGCACCTTGTGTGCAGATCCAGGCATTTCTGGACACGGCGGCGTCTGCTAAATCTTTGTGTTGGAGTTGGAGACTATTGAGGTAGCTGCATGACGTTCGTGGACCTCGATCTTCTCTTCCTTATTTCACTTTACTTTGATGTTTAAGTTTATAGATATTTTTTGGACTATGTCTGGCTTTTTAGACGCTCATGTACTTAGTGACGTCCCGATTATTGGGATAGTTGTATTGCATATTTGGGGTAACCTTGTGTTTTAAAATTTTGGATTTTATTTATGTTAAACCATTTCGCTGTTAAATCTAAAGGGTGTTGTACTAAAATGAAAGAAAATGTTGGATTTAGGCTTGCCTAGATTCATGATAGGCGCCATCACGACCGGGTAGATTTTGGGTCGTGACATGAATGTAGCTATGTACGGTCTCTCGTCACCTCGCGCATATGTACCCCCCATAACAAGTAAAACACATCAATATACAACACCTAGGGGTAATTTCCCCCTCACATAGTTAGACATGAGACTTACCTCGTCTCAAAGCTTACTTTTCGGTCCAAAATTATGCTTTAAATCCTCAACTCGGTTCCAAACGACCCGAAGCTAGTCAAATGTTATATAAAATAGTCAATACATTCTCAAGAGTTCACATCCTAACTATTAAAGTGATTTTCCAACCCAAATTGAAGAATTCCTAAAATTAACCCCCGGGCCAACGTGCCCGGATTCTGAAAATTTTCGAAGATAAACACTACCCATAACATCATGAACCCAAATATATGATTTGTTCTCAATTCCATGCCCAAATTCGTGGTCAAATCCAAAAATATAAATTTCTATGTTTTTTTTTCAAAATCCCAAATTTCTACAAATTTCCATGTCTAAATCCATATATAATACAAGTATTTAACTTGAAATATGTGGAAATCACTTACCTTGACATAGATGATGAAGATGGAGCTCCAAAATCGCTCCAAAATCGGCTCCCATGGGGGAAATGAAGTGAAAATGACCAAAATCCCATTTTAAACAACTCACTGCCCAGTTCGACCCTTCTTCACGAACGCGACACAACCCTCGCATTCGTGAAGCTCAACAACCTCACGCCCAAAAATCACTCTTCGCGTTCGCGACACTCTAATCGTGTTCGCGACGGCTAGCTGCCCTGCCCCTTTCCGTTCGCTTCCCACTTCGCGTTCGCGTAGGCCAAATAGCCTTAGGCCCAGCTCCCTCCCCTTCTTCTTCCCGTTCGTGTTGCCTTGACCGCGTTCGCGAAGGCTAAATCTCAGTAGCCCCAAAGTCCTTCTTCGCGAATATGGGACTCCCTTCGCGTTCGCGGAGGAGGAAACCAGACACCAGCACAGCAGTTCCAAAACACCCCGAAATGATCTGAAACTATACTGAAACATACCCGAGGCCCCCGGGACCCCGTCCAATCACACAAACCAGTCCCAAACATAACACGGACCTGGTAAAGGCCTCAAATGACATCAAACAACATCAAAATCATGAATCTCACCCCCAATTCAAGCTTAATGAACTTTAGAATTTCAAACTTCTACATTCGATGCCGAAACCCATCAAATCATGTCCGATTGACCTCAAATTTTGCACACAAGTCACATTCGACATTATGAACCTAATCCAACTTCCGGAATCGGAATCCGACCCCGATATCAAAAAGTCCACTCCCGGTTAAACTTTTTCAAAAACCTTCAAATTTCTAACTTTCGCCAAATGACCCTGAAATACCTTACGGACCTCCAAATTCACTTCTGGACGTGCCCCCAATAGCAGAATCATCGTACAGAGCTATTCTGAGACTTGGAATCCCAATGGACATCATTAACATTGAAATATACCTCAACCCAAATTTATGAAATTATTCCAATATGCCAACTTCCACAATAGGCGCTGAAACGTTCCCGAGTCATCCAAAACCCGATATGGACATACGCCCAAGTCCAAAATCATCATACGAACCTTTTGGAAACTTCAAATCCCGATTCCGAGGTCATTTACTCAAAAATCACATTTTAGTCAATTCTTCCAACTTAAAGCTTCCGAAATGAGAATTTTCTTTCCAAATCAGCTCTGAACTTCCCGAAATTCAATTTCGGCCACGCATGCAAGTCATAATACCTTAAGTGAAGCTACTCAGGGCCTCAAATAGCTGAACGACGCACTAGAGCTCAAAACGACCGGCCGGGTAATTACACCAGCCAGCGTAACAAATAAAACATCCAGATGCTATGAGCCTATCTCAGAGAGAAACGAGGCACACAAAATAGGTATAAGGAACTTTTTCAAAATCTCACTATTGCAGCGTAAAACCCAATCCATACATGATACTCGTGGCGGCGTGCCACCTGATCCACACATAACCATCAACAGAGAAATACCCATCAAGCCATAATGCTCAAACTCACAAAATTCCCGAATATCGACCACGAGCAAGCCCAGTTCATAAATACAACCATAGGGAGATGAGTAGCACCATGCGCTACAAAACTCGAGCTCGACTAAGGTGCAATAAATGAAAAGCTACACAGGACCACAACACACGTGTGAATAATCAAGTAGTCTCACAACGCATCCATTACGCCCGAAGACCATCCATAAACGATGCAATGTCGAATAAGCATATATGATCTGGTATAAAATATACATTCACATTAAGCCTACCAACTGACCTCAAGCCCGACCATCTCCAAATGGGTCTATAATCTCCCAAAGATCCACAATGACCATATCCATGACACATACGATCAACCATCAAATTAGGAACAAAATTCCATAGTCCGTAACCAAAGAAATAGAGCGCCTATCTGACAAAAACTCTCCCATCAGTGACAGTACTAGAATCCTCATACCTGATTTCAGTCTCTACCACATAAATGGCTGACACTTCTTCACTTATACAACCATCCCGGGGGAGCAAGGTCTGCATATCCATACCACCAATCGTACAAATTTTGTAATGCAAATAAAGAATCCGTAAATCAATACACTATGCCCTAAACATAGAATACCACTCTCAAGCGATACTAAGATAGCGCCAGTATACTCTGAACGTATGAAATCTTCCCCCTACTCTTCCGAGCTCTAGACATTATTATCAAAACTGAACTGCAACCCTGATCCTCAACTTCCAACCTCCATACTGCTCACTACACATATCATGTTGCTACTGGAGAGTACAAGAATTTCATCATAATCTCCTGAACCATCAGTAGAGTTAACACTTCATCGGCTCGAAACCTTTCACTTAACTCATTTTAGAAGAAGAATCTCCACCCAGCCAACTTCCCATAACTGCAGAAAATGCAAACCTCGAGTCGCGGTCTAAACCGCCATGGCTCTTTCGGGATCCATTCACACATATCCAAGCCACCAGAATCAAATACCTCTAAATCAATCGAACAACGCCGCCTGTCAAGCCCGCACGTACAGCTACAAACTGTTTGTATAGCCTTACCACACCGAAGGAACTGATTATTTCACAACCCTGCTGATTAAAACCATTACTAACTAACTCAACTTCTTCCAATTTACTCTTGACTTGCCTTTGAAATAATTATTCTATTCAAACACATTACGTGCCCCAAACTACACTCACCCCGAGTGATCCAAATCACAAGACCACATCGTATCAATACCCATCAGCCATCTCATACCATCCTCATGCACTCAATACTATATCCAGTTGATACACCTGTTCTGGAAGACCTCCTATGAATTTGAAGTTGTTTCTCCTATTTCTCTAGGACTATACCGTATACCCAATAATAACATAGAAATTCCATAAGTATTCTTCACTCTGCTTCAAAACCCAGTCCCCAGCCACATGTCGAAACCAAAATCCTTAAGCACCACACTTTAACTCTTGATCCCGCTAGAACCATTGTTGAGAGTCACCACTCTAACCTGATCCCTAATATAGAACCAAACTCTAGTTGTAACGACCCGAGTTATCATTTTGCGAATTAGCATCTCGTTCAATAGTTTAAGGAACCTAGCAGCTTTGTAATATGTCTTATGACTTACGTATGCGGTCGAGTTTGACTTTCGGAAGATTCGGAATTTAATTGAAAGAACAATTCTTATTTTTGAAGCTTAAGTTAAAAGAGTTGACCGGAGTTTAACTTTTCTGCAAACGACTCTAAATGGAGTTTTGATGATTCCAATATCTTTGTATGGTGATTTAATACATAGGCGTATGTCCAGATTTGGATTTGGAAGTCCGTAGGACAATTCGGCGCATTTTGGCGAAAGTTAACCGGTAGTTGACTTTATTGATATCGGGGTCAAAATTTGATTCCAAAAATTGAAACAGCTCCATTATGTCATTTATGACTTGCATGCAGAATTTGAAGTTATTCCAGATTGATTTGATATGTTTCAGCACAAGATTAGAATTTGGAAAATTTCATAAACTCATAAGTTCGATTCGAGGTGCGATTCGTTGTTTAATTGTTGTTTGATGTGATTTGAGGCCTCGACTAAGTCCGTATTATGTTATAGGGATTGTTGGTATATTGATATGGGGTCCCAAGTGGCTCGGGTGAGTTTCAGAGTGGTTTCAAATCATTTCTAGGCCATTTTTAATTGCTGGGTTTTGGCTATAGCAGTATGTATTGCGAGAAATTTATGATGCACATGGCCGACTTTGAAACCTTATATCACACAATCGGAGATTATCCAAACATGAAAGTTGTAGCCCTTTGATTCTAGTTTTCAGAAAGATAGACCATTTATAATTTGGATATTTGTACATAAAGTTATGACCGATTTATTGAAGGCTAATATAGCCTTTTTTTTTTGCGGGAAATAATGAGGCAAGTCGCATTTCACAGATGCGACTTTCTTGGGAAGAAGCTTATATTCGGGAGTTAGCCATTTTTATTCATTCTTGACGATTTTAGAGCTCGGGAGAAGCGATTTTCGGGAGATTTTCAAGGAAAACATTGGGGTAAGTGTTTTATATCTGAAAGTGATTATATTCCATGATTATGTGATTATTTTCATAAATTATTAGTGAATCAAATGGAAGAAATTAGGATTTTTACAAAATCTTTCAAAAACGGAAATTTAAGATTTGGAGGTTGATTCGTTATCGGAATTTGATAAAATTGGTATGGTTGAACTCGTATCGGAATGGGTGTTCAGATTTCGTGAAAATTCTGTCTAGTTCTGAGATGTGGGCTGCGCGTTGACTTTCGGGTTGACTTTTTAATGTGAAATTTTAAGTCGACGTTATATTATCCGGAATTATTTCCGATGAATTTTAATGAAGTTATGCAATTAATTTGGCTAGATTTGAGCCATCCGGAGGTCATTTCACGCAAGAAGGCTATTTTGGAATACTGTCCTAACTTCAAAAAGGTAAGTATCTTGCCTAACCTTGTGTGGGAAAATTTCCCTTTAGGCATTGAGTCTTATGTGGAAATTGTGTGATTGAAACTATGGACGTGAAGTGACGAGTACGTACTTGGTTTATATTTCCAAATTATATCGGTTGGAACTTAGTAAATCCTTGATTTGTCATTCCTCATTCCTTGTTTATCGAGTTTGTATTTTGTATGATAATTTGGTGTGATTGCAACTTGGATTTTTATATGAATTCTGGTTGTTTGTTTATTTGATATTCTTGAAAATAATCACATTATGGATTTTCGATCTGTATATAATTAATTAAATAAGTAAAAATTGAGGCATTTATATATTTATCTAAAATTTGGATTAAAGAAGGCGTTGTCCTATTGTGAGTTATTTTTCCATCTTTGTTGTTGTTTTTGAGATTTTACATAAGTTGTGTTGAGCCATGGGCTATGTGTTGTGAAATTAACTGACTTTGTTGTACCTTTGAAAGGTTTTGGCCTACGGGCAATTTGTAAATACGAGTTGATGATGTTATGCTGTTGTGATAATATTCTATGTGAATTATTATGTGATTTGGATTACTGTTATGCCGCGTATAAGGGTGGCATTCTATTGCTGACATTATGTGGGAATAGGGTGGCATTTCACTGTTGTTATGTGTATTAGGATATTGTCTGGACGGAAGGGAGGCTATTAAATGGAGCGATAAGGGAGGCTATTATAGGAGCGATAAGGGTGGCTATAGGAGAGATAAGGGCGGCTATTGATATTTTAATGGAGGAGAGATAAGGGACGCTATAATAGGATTGATAAGGGTGGATATGATAGATAAGGGTGGCTATTGTCAGGGATGATATGTGACGATGTAAGGTTATTGTGTTGATAATTTTTATGTGATGATGTGGGGTTATTGTGTTGGTAATTTTCATGTGATGTTGTGATTTTTCTTGTGTTTATTTTTCTATCTTGTGCAACTTGTCTTGTTGTTTCGGTAAACTTGATAATAGTCTAATCTATGTTGAAATTGTGAGCATATGGCTATTGTCGGGCGGATTATGTTAATTACCGCAACAGATATGATTAATGTTATTATGGGATTGGGTTGAATGCCGCAATAGGTATGAGTAATTTTATATGGGATCGGTGCCGCAACAGATATGAAATGTGGGCTCGTGGTGCCGGGGAAATATAATGACTTTTATTATTGGCACGTGAGTTGTCTGTGCGGTTATGATAGAAATATGGGAACGATGTACTGGGGAAATATGAAATTGAACTGAGACCCGTGTTACAAAAATATGAAAGTGGGTTGAGACCCGGGTTTTATGAATTATGAAATTAGGTGTCACATAGTTACTTTTATTTGAAAGAAGTATATTAGAAAGATATATACTTGAAAGAATTGTATTCGAAAGATATTTATTTGAAAGAATTATATTCGAAAGATATTTATTTGGAAGAAGTATATTCGAAAGGTATTTATTCGGAAGAATCATATATGAAAGATTTATATTTGAACAACTTGGATTAATTGGTTGTACTTGTGTTCCTTATTCGTTTGAGAAATATTTATGGCATTATTTTTGCCTTGTTGTTCATATCCCTAATTGATCCCTATTGCCATCACTACTATTTATTTTCTATTATTTTTGTATACTGCTATATTGCATAGGTTATTTGACTAGTGAGTGCCTTGATTGTACCTTCTCACTACTCCACCGAGGTTAGTCTTGATACTTACTGGGTACCAACTGTGGTGTACTCATACTACATTTCTGCACATTTTTGTGCA
This sequence comes from Nicotiana rustica, assembly GCA_005239535.1. Classification (NCBI taxonomy): domain Eukaryota; kingdom Viridiplantae; phylum Streptophyta; class Magnoliopsida; order Solanales; family Solanaceae; genus Nicotiana; species Nicotiana rustica. The sequence goes on along the minus strand of ML473946.1, from coordinate 24,677 downwards.
AAGCCAAGTATTGGAGATATTGGATTCGGACATAGATTAGAGTGCGATCGCAAGGATTAAAGGTAGGACTACTTGGTCGTCGTAGTCCCTTGGAGTCTTTCTATTATATTGTATTGTCAACTCTTCTTTGAACAGTATTGTATATTCGATCCTTGATATCATTTCATGTATTCAGTTAGAGTTCGTGATTCTGTATTACCAATCTTGGGAGGTTGTTATAATTATTTTCGTTGTTGGTTTTGACACTTGTATTAAATTATTTGTTTAAAAAAATGGCATGAATCGTAATTGTAATCGACCTACCTAGTCTTAGAGACTAAGTGCCATCACGATGCCTGTGGTTGAATTTTGGGTCGTGACACTAGTGCTCTGCTAGCACATGAGCACTTCCAAAGAAGCAACCGGATAAATTCTTTTCCTTGCACATCACATCCACAACATCTGCACATGAATCGATAAGGTGAAATGTAGCACATATACCTCAAATTCCTTTCCCCAAAATACCATTGATGTTTTTCTCCTCTTGGTCATACATGACCCAATTTTAGATGGTGGGCTCCCCCACTTAGCCTTACGCTACAATCACATAGATCCAGACCCCACAATGACTCCGTCTTCCCAGTTACCATGATCCCACATCGTTACTCGGCCAACTTCTCGCAAGCTCTTGTTGCACCAATCATAAAACATCCTGAATTATCAGCCACCATCACACACTCAACCTCCTAGGGGTCATACCGTCTTCTTCAAGAGACTCAAGCCCACATCACAATACATTCATCCCATGTTGGGAAGAAAGTCGAAATCTTCGTAGGAACCTCATCAAAACCATGCAACCACTAACCTTCTCACAGGAGATAGCCCACATGTGTAACCTCATATGGACCTCCTCCAATGTCATTTATATAGTTACATCCATCATGAAATAATTTAGTCTATCTGAGTCCACACTAATCCGCAAGCCATAAGAATCCTTTCATTCATTAACATCACCTGAAGGTCCAATAATATGTTTGAAACTCGAAGCCTCATTGCATCCAAAACCTTAATCGTCATATTCATAATTCCTAAGCACAGAGACCACCCCAGGTATCATCTCCCTCGAACCATCAACACTGGAAACGCCGATTCGATCCTGAAGTTGCAACACACAGCCATCTCTGATAACTTCCTCTTAGATTCCATCTCACAACATCATGCCCAGAGGCAAACAAATGAAGATCAACATGTCGATGAGCCTTAATACGTTCAATCAAGGATGGTGATACCACAATATTAATAAGAATTCCAGTAAATTGAGAAATATCAAATCTCAATCGTAGGCAGTACCAACACTGGGCTGAAATGACAGAATACTCCTCTACCAAGCGGCGATAATGGTCCGCCCGCATTCACAGGGAAAAGTGTCCGCAACCGCATCTATAGCATCTTCAACACACGTCGGTTCTCAACGAAAACAAATGCCCGACATCGTGTATGAATGAGTAAGAAGGAACTGAAGGCATAATCTTCAACGAAATCAAATCATACGATGAGGAATCAAGGAAAGGAAGTTATCCTAACAGCCATGTAGCCTCTCAAAGATAAGTACCGATGCCTCTGTACCGATCCGCAAGACTCTAATAGACTTTCTCATGACTCGTAAGACCTAAGTAAACCTAGTGCTTTGATACCAAGATGTCACGACCTAAATTCCACTGTAGGCCATGATGGCGCCTAATGTCACTGTTAGGTAAGCCAACGGTGAACCATCTAAATAATTATCCATTTTAATTTTTAAAATCAAGAATTTCATTAAAAATAGAATAAAATCTAGCCCTCATGGAAACATGTGTTTTTCTTTACTAAATTCCGAGTATAAATAAATCATAAAGTGAAATGATAATAATGACATGAACTACAATAATGAACATCCACTAAGAACCCCTAAAACCCAGTGTCGCAAGTGCAAGAGCGTCTACTAGAAAGTACAATAACAATACAGTATCTGTCTGGAATACAAGATAGACAAGATAAAGTAAATGATTATGATGGAGACTCTTTGTGCTGTGAATCGTAGCATGGAATGCAGCTCACCATAAATTTTCCTTGGCAGTTGCGCCTGCGCGCCCAAATGACCACCAAATGAACCTGTCAGATCTTGCACGTTTAGAGAAAAAGTGCAGCATGAGTACGTAAGTCAACGCGTACGTAGTAAGTATCTAGCCAACCCCGGATAGGTAGTGATGAGGGGTCGATAATGACACTTACTAGCAATCCAGTAAATCAAATATAATAAAGTAGACAAGTATGAAACTTGATAAGTAAACAATGATTACAGATATAGGAAAATAATACGATCTACAGCTGAACAATGAACACAAAGTCCTCAGTTATCGGATACCTCCTCAAATGGAGTACGTAATGGTCGTCACATCTCAAGTCAGGAAACTCATGAGTATGCGGACTCCTTATCAAGTATTTCGTACGATGCTGCCAAGGCGAGCGGCCCGATCCCATAAGAGTATTTCATAGAACTGCATAGGAGAACGGCCCAATCCCATAAGAATATGATACATGATACTGCCGAGGCAAACGACCTGATCCTATAAGAATGTGTTACAATATCCTAGCGACGCGAACGACCTGATCCCATAAGAGTGTGATACATATCCTGCTGAGGCGAACGACCTGATCCCAAAAGAGTATGGAGGTTTTACGGCTCTATGACCCCACTCACGAATGTGCATGTGAGTTATGGAATTCAAGAGAAACTTTCATATGAATACGCGCGACGCAGGAGAAATCTGTAAGAGAAGCACAATTTCTACGGCTAATCAAGTAGCTTGTCAAATATCTAAAATAGCGAGTCAATTACTCTATGCGAGTCTAATATCGGGTCATAATATGAATTGAAGTAATTAAACAGGCAAGAATAACTCAAATAGTACAATTAAAGCATGGCATGAGTCTATGTCTAGCTAGACATAATTAGGAATTCTAGCGTACACACGGACACTCATCACCTCATACATGCGTAGCTCCCACAACGTGTAGCACAAAATAAATAAAACACCTACGGGGTAAATCCCCCCTCACAAAGTTAGACAAGAGACTTACCTTGTTTCGAATTCCATAACCGGCTCCAACGCCTCTCTAACGCCTCAAGTCGATGCCCATCAATCCGAAACTAGCCAAACAACGTACATACCAATAAAAATATACTCCAATACTCATAATTAATCAATTTATAACAATTCTCAACTCTGCTCGAAAAGTCAACATAGTCAACAAAGTCAACCCCGAGCCCACATGCCCGATTTCCAAAAATTTTCGAAGCTAAACATCACCCATAGCGCCATGAACTCAAATATATAATATATTCCTAATTCTATGTCCAATTTCGTAGTCAAAATCCAAAAACACCATTTCTAGGTCTTCAACCAAAAATCCCACATTTTCCTCTTAAATTCTTGAATTTACAAGCCCAAGTTCGTGTATTTAACTCACAGCGTGTAGAAATCACTTACCTCATGATTGATGATGAAAATGGCGCTCCAAAGTCGGCTCCCATGGAAGAAATAAAGTGCACATGAGCCAAACCACCGATTTTAAAACAACACTGCGCAGCTCGACCTTCTTCGCGAATGCAGCAAGTTCCTCGCATTCACAAAGAACTACCAACTTCTGCTCCCCATATCCTCCATGCGAACGGGAGACAGGGCCTGCGGACACGGAGCTTTACCAATTTGCCCATCGCGAACGTGGCTGAACATTCACGAACGTGAAGACCAAATTTCCTTACCAGGCCAGCTTCTCTTATATAAAAGGGACTAGGCGACCGTGAACGCAAATGCGGAGCACCACGGAGATCAATACCAGTATCTGCACAAGAAATGTTGAAGTGTAGTATGAGTAAAACCGACCCGATGTACTCCGTAAGTGTCGAGCCTAACCTCGATGAGGTAGTGACGAGGCTATGACAGGACACCTACATAAATAACATGTACAAGTAAAGCAACAATAATAATAGAGAATGGTAACATACAAACTGGAAGGGTACATGCAAAAGGGGTCAAATATAACAGTTGCGACAGGTATAAAATCACGAAATAACCAATGAAATCAAATAAACCAATGATAAGAAAATGGCATGGCATCACCCTTTGTGCTTTTACTCTCATCCCTACAATATAATAATAAGTAAACGAGATGAATGGCACGGCATCACCCTTCGTGCTTTTACTCTCTTCCTAACCATGTAATAATGAATAAATGAGATAAATGGAACGGCATCACCCTTCGTGCTAATGAATAAATGAAATAAATGGCACGACATTACCCTTCATGCTTTTACTCTCGTCCTCACCGTGTAATAATGAACAAAATGAAATAAATGGCACGACATCACCCGTCGTGCTTTTACTTTCTTCCTCACTATGTAATAATGAATAAATGAATTCAAGAAATAAATAATGCGGAGAATATATTTAACGTCAAATATGGTGCCAAGATACCGAGCTTCAACTTCAAAAAATATTCAACAACTATGAAATAAGCAATAATTATGAAACGAATAATCAAATAACTAATGACAGCTAAGCATGGATATCATAATTAACAATGTAATAAAACACAAAGAAACAAGTTTCACCCGCATGCTTTAACCCAATTACAACGTATAAGAACTCGTCATGTCACATATACGTTGTTTCCACACACACAAAAGGCATAGAAAATAGACTAACAAGTCTTAATCCCTCAAGTCAAGGTTCATCATGACACTTACATCGCTCCGCAATCAACTCAAAGCTCAACCAGGGCTTTTCCTCTAAAATTCGCCTCCAAGACAATCGAATCTAACCAAAGATAGTTCAAACAATTCAAAATAAGCTTTAGAAACTACCCACGAGTGAAAAAGATTCAAATTTTAATGATTTTGGAAAAATTCAGCAAAAGTCAACCCCGGGACCGCTTGGTCAAAAACCGAGATTCGGACCAAAACCTAATTATCCATTTACCCTCGAGCTCGATGATGTGATAAGTTTCGAAAATCGATCTAAATCTCAATTTTATAAAAATCTCCAATTCTACCCAAATTCCTAATTTCTACCATGAAAGAGCACAGATTGAAGGTTAGAAATCAATGGGTGTTGACAGAAATGGAAGAAAACGAGTTAAAATTTACTAACCTATGAAGTGGGGGATGAAATTCTTCTTCAAAATTGCGTCTAGGCCGAGCTCAAACTTGGAGATGATGAAAAATTAAGAAAATCCTTATGCACATCAGCTAGAATGGCCTACGCATTCGCGGTGTTCCTCACGCGTTCGCGAAGGCTTCTCCCTCCTAGCCTTCGCTTTCGCGAGCCACAGCTCGCGTTCGCGTAAAGAACTGGTGATGTCCCTTACCAGGTCCCCTCAACCCTATGCGTTCACGAGAGGCTATGCGAAGGTTAAACCACCAATGCTTCGCGTTCATTACTCAACCATTGCGTTCGTGATGAAGAAATTCTGCCCCTGCCCCAGTTTCCCCTTCGCGATCGTGTGAGTACCTTAGCGATCGCGAAGCACAAAACGTAAGGCACCAAAAATAGCAAAACCAACAGATGCCAAAGTCCAAAAATCGCTGTGTAGCCTATACGAAACTCACTCGAGACCCTCGGCCTCTAAACCAAACATGCACACAAGTGTAATAACATCATACGAACTCGCTCGCGCGATCAAAACACCAATATAACACCTACAAGCACGAAGTGGACATCAAAATGTATGAAATTTTTAATGAAACTTAAGAACTTTCAAGTTTACAACCAGTTGTCTGAATCATGTCAAATCAACACCATTTTGCACCAAATTTTACAAACAAGTCATAAATAGTGAAATGAACCTATTCCGAGTTCCGAAACAGAAATTTGAACTCGTTAGCTACAAAGTCAACCTACGGTCAAACTTAAAAATTCTTTAAACCTTCAGATTACTAGTTTCGAAAAAATCACATTAAACAAAATTAGGGACTTCTGAATTCAATTCTGGGTACACGCCCAAGTCCCAAATCACGATACGGACCCATCAGGATTGTCAAAGTACAGATTCGGGTCCGTTTACACAAAATATTGACTGTAGTCAACTCAAATCATTTTTAAAGGGACGGATCACCATGATACTTCCGGAGCATGGAGACATGGAACACCGGGTGGACTGCTGATGAACTAGGTGGCAATGCAAGCTTGTAGACTATCTCACCCACTCTCTCAAGAATATTAAAGGGTCTAATATACCTAGGGCTCAACTTGCCCTTCTTTCCAAACCTCATGAAACCCTTCATGGGTGAAACCCTAAGTAAAACCCTCTCTGCAACCATGAATGCAACATCCCGAGCTCTAAGATCGGCATAAATCTTATGCCTAGACTGAGTTGTGTGAAGCCGATCTTGAATCATCTTGACCTTTTCCAAGTCATCCTGAACCAAATCGATACCCATTAAGTAAGCCTTTCCCGACTCAATCCAACCAACTGGCGAACAACACAGCCTCCCATATAATGTCTCATAGGGGGCCATCTGGATACTCGATTAGTAGCGGTTATTGTAGAAAAACTCCGCATGTGGCACGAAATAATCCCAAGAACCCCTGAAATCCATAACACAAGTGCGAAACATATCCTATATTATTTGAGAGGTGCGCTTGGACTGACCGCCCATCTGAGGGTGGAATGTTATACTCAACGCAACCTGTGTGCCTAAATCACGTTGTAAGGCCCTCCAAAAGTGCGATGTAAACTGCGTACCCTGATCAGAAATGATAAAAACTAGCACACTATGAAGACAAAAGATCTCACGGATATAGATCTCAACTAATCGCTCTGAAGAATAGGTAATTACCACTGGAATGAAATGTGCGGACTTGGTCAACCTTTCCACAATGACCCATACTGCATCAAATTTCTTTAAAGTCCGTGGGAGCCCAAAAACAAAATTCATGGTAATACGCTCCTACTTCCACTCGGGAATCTCAAGCTTCTGAAGCAAACCGCCAGGCCTCTGATGTTTCTACTTTACTTGCTCACAATTCAATTACCGAGCCATAAATGCAACTATATCCTTCTTCATCCTTCTGCACCAATAATGTTACCGCAAATCCTGATACATCTTGGAGTCACTCGCATGAATGGGATAATGCGAACTATGGGCCTCCTCAAGAATCAACACACGCAGCCCGTCCACATTGGGCACACAAATCCGACCCTGCATCCGCAACACCCCACCATCTCTAATAGTAACCTGCTTCGCACCACCATGCCGCACCATGTCCTTAAGGAAGAGAAAATTGGGGTTGTCATACTTACGCTCTTTGATGTGTTCATACAAAGAAGATCGAGAGACCATGCAAGCTAGAACACTACTAGGATCGGAAACATCTAACCTCACGAACTGATTGTCCAAGGCCCGAACATCTGTTGCAAGTGGTCTCTCACCAACCAGAATATATGCAAGGCTACCCATACTCACACTCTTTACTCAAGGCATCGGCCACAACATTGGCCTTTCCAGGATGATACAAAATTGAGATATCATAGTCTTTCAATAGCTTCAACTACCTCCCCTGCCTCAAGTTGAGATCCTTTTGCTTGAACAAGTACTGTTGACTCCGATGATCCGTGAATACCTCACACAGCATGCCGTAGAGGTAATGCCTCCAAATCTTCAATGCATGAACAATGGTTGCAACCTCTAGGTCATGAATAAGGTAATTCTTCTCATGAACCTTCAAATGCCGCAACGCTTATGCAATCACCCTGGCATCCTGCATCAATATTGCACCGAGCCCAATATGCGATGCATCACAATACACTGTGTAGGATCCTGAACAAATGGGCAACCAACACTATCGCCGTAGTTAAAGGAGTTTTGTGCTTCTGAAATCTCAACTCACACTCATAGGACCACCTGATCAGAGCACCCTTCCAGGCCAATCTAGTCAATGGGGCTGCTATGGATGAAAAGCCTCCACGAAGTGGAGATAATAACCCGCCAAACCCAGGAAACTCTGAATCTTTGTAGCTGAAGTAGGTCTAGGCCAGTTCTGAGACACCTCAATTTTCTTAGGATCCACTTTAATGCCCTCACCTTACACAGCTTATCCCAAAAAGGCAACTGAATCCAACCAAAACTCAGACTTTAAAAACTTGGCATATAACTGACTATCTCTCAGAGTCTGAAGTACCATTCGAAGATGTTTCTTATGCTCCTCTCGACTAGGGAGTAGATCAAGATATCATCAATGAATACAATCACAAAGGAATCCAAATAGGTCTTAAATACACGGTTCATCAAATCCATAAATGTTGGTCGGGCATTTGTCAACCCAAATGACATCACTGGGAACTCATAATGCCCATATCGAGTCTAAAAAGTTGTCTTAGGGACATTGGATGCCCTAATTTTCAACTAATGATGGTCTGACTTCAAATCGATCTTTGAAAACACCTTGGCACCTTGAAGCTGGTCAAATAAGTCATCAATCCTCGGTAACGGGTACTTTTTCTTGATAGTGACTTTGTTCAAATGCCGATAGTATATACACATCCTCATCAAACCATCATCGTCTTCACGAACAACAAGGGCTCACCCCAAGGTGATACACTAGATCTAATGAATCTATTATCAAGCAAATCTAGAAACTGCCTTCAACTCTGGCGAGGCCATACGGTATGGTGGAATAGAAATTGGCTAAGTGTCTGGAGCCAAATTAGTACATAAGTCAACATCTCTGTCGATGGCATCCCCGGCAGATTTGAACACCTCTGGAAACTCTCGAACAATTGGTACCGAATCTATGGAAGGAACCTCCATACTAGAATTGCGAATATAGGCCAAATAAGCTAAACATCCCTTCTCAACCATACACAGAGCTTCACATAAGAAATAACCTTACTGGTAGAATGACCAGCAGTCCTTCTCCACTCTAATCGAGGCAACCCCGGCATGGCTAAGGTCATTGTATTGGTGTGACAGTCCAATATAGCATGATACAGTGACAACCAATCAATTCCAAAATAACATCAAAGTCCACCATGTGAAGAAGTAGGAGACCTACACTAGTCTCAAGCCTCCCAATAGTAATCACACACGAGTGTTAGAAACGATCTACAACAATATAATCTCCTACATGCTTGGAAACATACACAGGAGCACTCTAAAAATCATGAGGCACAACCAGATAAGAAGCAAAATAGGATGACACGTAGGAATAAGTAGAGCCTGGATCAAATAGAACTGAAGCATTTCTATGGAAAACTGGAACAATACCTGTGATGATGGCGTCAGATGACTCGGCCTCAACTCTAGACGGGAATACATAATAACGAGGTTGGGCCCCACACTCTGACTGTCGCCCCTCAGACGGCCTGACCTTCACCGCTAGTGACACGACCTCCACCTTTAGCAGCCTGACCCGCGCCTCTAGCTGGTTGAGCAGGTGGTGAAGTAACCAGTGTCGGAACCATGGCACAAGAACCCTGTTGGTGCATGCCGCTCTGTGATCTAGCGCTAAATCTAGAAAAGTGCCTCGGATCTCAACTAGTATAACAAGCCCTCCACTACTATGAGTGTTGGCCTTGGAACTGGCCCTATCGACCTAGATAACCACTCTGATAACTCTGGATTGGAGGTGCACTAATAAGAGCTGATACTTCACTGTATGCTAGCTTCTCAAGATGTGATACATAAGGACCACGACTCTCCAACACACTGTGGGATGCCTGAAGCGCTGACTGAAACGACCTGGGAGGATGGCCTCTACCAAAAGTACCCTACCTCCAGACGAGGTACAACTAAAACCACTGAAATGATGAGGCCTTTTATCAAATACTGGCCCCCTCTCCTGACCAGAGACCATCCCGATCCGTCTAGAAATCTCTACGGCCCTCTGAAAAGAAATATCATCTCCGGTCTCCTTGACCATCTGTAGCCTGATAGTGAAAGTGATCCCATCAATGAATCCCCTCACTCTCTCCCTCTCAGTAGGGAGCAAGATAATGGCATGGCGAGCTAAGTCTACAAATCGAGTCTCATACTGGGTAACAGTCATGCTACCCTGTTGAAGACACTCAAACTGCTTGTGGTAATCCTCTCTCAGGGTGGAAGGAATGAACTTCTCTAGAAATAGCTGGGAAAACTGATCCCAGGTAACTAAAGGTGAACCAGCTAGTCTAGTCAACACATAATCTATCTACCATCTCTTGGCAGAAACGATCATTTGGAACACTGCAAAAAATTGACCCATTGGTCTCAACAATACGCATATTGCGCAACACCTTGTGGCAACGGTCCAAGTAATCCTCTAGGTCCTCAAAAGGTACACCACTACAACGAACAGGAAAGATCTTGGAAAACTTATCTAGACTTAACAAGGCCTCAGAAGACATAGCGTGTTATCACCGGCCGCGCCGCAACAACCGGCTGAACCACCCCAACTAGCTGGGTTGCTGGAGTCTGATGTAGGGGAGCCACCTGCTCCAAGGTGTGAGTAGCGGGAGTATGTGCTTCTCCCCCAGCCCGAGAGATGGTTGGTTCCACTGAAAATGCACCAGTCTAGGCCACACTCTCCATAAGGCTCACTAAGCGGACTAGAGTATCCTGAAGCACTGGAGTGGCTATGAATCTTTCTGAGACCTGAGTTGGTCCGATGGCTATGGTCTTAACTGGAACATCCTCCTCATGATCAATCTGAGGCTCCACTGCAGGTGCTGCTGCTCGAGCTCTAGGCTGACCTCTGCCTCTGCCTCGGCCTCTGGCTCGACCTCGGCCTCCACCCCTGGTAGTAGCTGCCACAGGGGGCTCTGGCTCCTGTCCGGCTACAGATGTTGTGTGTGTTCTCTCCATCTGCGAGAGAACAATATAGAATGGTTTAATCATCAATGATAGAATAAAATCGCACGATAAAGAAGAAAAGAAGTTAAATCTTTCCTAAATTTCCATAGCCTCCGCAAGATAAGTACTGACATATCTGTACTGATCCTCCAAACTCTATTAATCTTTCTCATGACTCTTGAGACCTAGGCAACCTAATGCTCTGATACCAACTTGTCACGACCCAGAAACCCGACCTTGGGTTCGTGATGGAGCCTAACATCCACTTGCTAGGCAAGCTGACGTGAGATAATTAAATAGCTAATTTTAAACAGTAAAAAACACAATGACATACAACGAGAAATTGAAACCCCATATAACACAGTACTAATATAAGTCATATGATAATATCTACTCCCAAATATCTAGAGTCACGTGGACACAAGCAACTAGAAATTTACAAATAAAGTCTGAAATAAATACACTATTTCAAAGGAAATGAACAGTAAAAGTGGGAAAGAGGAAGGGGACTTCAAGGTCTGTGTAGGCCAGCAGATCTACCTCAAGTCTCTTTAAGCAGTGATCCAAGATGACGTACCTCACACACCGCGGGGATAAATACCAACATCTACATAAGAAGTGTAGTATGTGTAAGTCGACACAATGTACTCCGTAAGTGTCAAGCCTAACCTCGATGAGGTTGTGACAAGACTATGGGAGGACACCTACATAAATAACACGTACAAGTATATATAAAGCAGAAATATAATAGAGAATGGCAACATGCAAACTGGGAGGGGACATGCAAAATGGGGAAAATATAACAGCTGCGACAAGTATGAAATCATGTAATATCCAAGTAATTGTCACGATCCCAAATCCTAAGCCGGCTGTGATGGCGCCTATCATGGAACTAGGCTAGCCAGCCATTACAAACTATCATAACATTTCATAATTTCCCAAAACTAGCAAATTTTAAAACAGCAGAATGAGATAAACAATTTATACACTACCCCAAAACCTGGAGTCAATTGTCATGAGCATCTAGGATTATAAATACAATGTACAATAAGGTGACTTGCTACTACAAAAGTCTGAATTACGAAAGACAAAACTATGAATTGAGGAAAGGAAATGAGGTGAGCTGGGGACACTGAGCAGCTATCTCGATCCTCGAACAACTCCAAGCATGTCCTAAAATCAACTAGTGAGATGGTCCGGTATCTGGATCTGCACACAGAGGTGTAGGGAGTAACGTTAGTACGCCAACTCAGTAAGTAATCAAAGTAACTAAAAACTTGAGTGTAGTGACGAGCATTTATAAATCATGTAAATCCATATAATAATTAACAGTGGAAGTAAATAACCCAAGTTAGGAATCTACATTCCGAATATTTCATAGAACTCCAGTTTCCATTTAAAATCTCGTATAAAAATATTTTTCCAACATTATCATCAGAGGCTCAGTGTAAAGAAGAGTGAAAACAGTAGTTTCATAAAATATAAGCCCTTCGGTCACAGTATCACTCACAAATAAAGCCTCTCGGGCAAGCCTCTCAGTCACCCGTGACTCCACTATCAGTATCTCATGCTCACACTAAACCCTCGTACTCAACAAATACCATGAATACACACAACTGCTGCGGTGGGCAACCCCATCCGATACATATATATATATATATACAAAAACAGTTGCGGCATGCAGCCCGATCCATATAACATACGATGCAGGGTGCATCCCGATCCCTATAATAGTCGACTGCGCCCACTTGGGGTGTACAGACTCTGGAGGGGCTCCTATAGCCCAAGCTCTATATTTGCTGCGGCGTGCAACCCGATCCAATACGTATATTGTTGCGGCGTGCATCCCGATCCATATATAATGTATATTGTTGTGGCGTGTAGCCCGATCCATACATAATATATATATTGCTGCGGCATGCAGCCCGATCCATAGCTATCCTCACATACTCGGCTCTCGGCCTCACTCAATCATCCTCACAAGCCACTCGAGCAATTCATCTCAACTCACGGGACTCATCCCAAAATACCTCTCAGAGTTTCAAAACAGTGTGATAATAGTGAAAATAACAACAAGTAAAAAACATGACTGAGTTCACAATTGTTCTATCAGGATAGTGTGAGAATAGTGTAAAAGTACCTCTGAGGGTCTAAACAAGTCGGCACAAGGCCCCAAACATGGCTCACAGCTCATAAACAAGTATAAATTTCTAAAATAAAGGATGTCGCAAGGTTTCAAATTGAATACGCGACTTAATAGTCGCTACGGGATGGACCAAGTCACAATACCTATCAGTGCATGCCCACACGCTCGTCACCTAGCATGTGCGTCACCTCATTTACCAAAACAATAAAAATACCGGGGTTTCATACCCTCAGGTTTAGAGTTACAATCGTTACTTACCTCAAAACAGGCCAAAAGCTACTCCGCGATGCTCTTTCCCCTCGAGTTGGCTCCCAAATGCTCCGATTCTAATACAAATCAGATCAATAACATCAAAATGTGCTAGGGAGATGAACCCCAATCGAAAACTATCAAAATTAGGTACAATTCCCGAAATTGGCCAAACCAGACCACCTGGCCCACGTCTCGGAACTCGATAAAATTTATGCCAAAATGATCTTCATCCTCCCACGAGTCTATGCATACCAAGAACACCAAAATCGGACCACAATCGCCCCTTCAATTACTCAATTAAAGTCCCAATTTCTCATGCCCAAACCTCCCCAATTTTGGGCTTAAATCCAACTAATTTCCAGTTTAATTACTTAGAAAACAATCCTAGAATCGAGTTATGAAGTCAAAAATATTACCTCCAAGTGTTTCCCCTTTGATTCCCTCTTTAAACTCTCTCCAAAGCTTCAAATTCGTCCACAAATGGTGAAAAGTGGCCTAAAATTCACGAAGATGGCTATTTAAACATTCTGCCCAGGAGCACCTAATTACTTCAGTGCGCTCGCGTTTCAAGCTATGTGTTCGCGATGCACAGTCCAAACCCACTCTATGTGTTCGCATACCAACCCACGCGTTCGCATAGCTCAAACATCCATCCCTCCCACGCGTCTCAGAACACCTATGCGATCGCGGACCTCACCCATGCGATTGCACTGCACACAGGACCCACTCTTACGCGATGGCGTCCTCCACTCACGCGATCGCATAGCATAAAACCCATGTTGCCCCCAACTATCCTATGTGATCGCATTCATACCCACGCGATCGCATAGAAGGACACCAGAACAGAACACCAGCAAAATTTTGCAACTTTCCAACATCTAAACTTGATCTGTTAACCATTCAAAACACACCCGAGGCCCTCGAGACCTCAACCAAACACGCCAAAACATCCCATAACCTTATTGAAACTTAGTTGAGCCCTCGAAATACCAAAAGCAATGCAAAAACACCAAAATTACATCAAATTCAAGCCTATGAACTTTGAAACTTCTAAATTTCGCCAAGGATGTCGAAACCATCCAAAACACATCCAATTGACTTGAAAATTTGCACACATATCCAAAATGACATTACAAACCTGCTCCAACTTTTGGAATTCCATTCCGACCCCGATAGCCTATTTTCCCCTAACGACTGGAAATCGCCAAAAAATAATTTTCGCCAATTCAAGCCTAATTCTACACTAGACATCAAAACTTCATTCCTAACATACTCATATGTCCCAAATCACCTAACGAAGCTATCCGAGCCATAAAATCCACATTCCGAGGTCGTTTACCAATAAGTCAACTCCCAGTTGACTTTTTCAAATATTAAGCTAATTTAAGAGACTAAGTGTCTCTGTTCTAACCAATACCATTTCGAACCCGAACCAACCGACCCAACACAACATAAATAGGCTAAGAAACATATGATAAAGCAGAAACAGGGGAAACGGGGCTAATCTCACGAAATGACCGGCCGGGTCGTTACACCCTCCCCTTCTTAAACAAATGTTCGTCCTCGAACGGATCTAGAAACATACCTGGAGTCTCGAATAAGTGAGAATATCTTCTACGCATCTCCCGCTCGATCTCCCAGGTGGCACCCTCTACCAGCTTCCCCCTCCACTGAATCTTCACTGAAGCTATATCCTTAGACCTCAGCTTTCTAACCTGACGACCCAAAATATCCACTGGCTTTACCTCATATGACATATCACCCTCGAGCTGAACCGTGCTGATGTCCAAAACATAAGATGGGTCACCAACATACTTCCGGAGCATCGAAACATGGAACACCGGATGAATACTCAAAAAGCTATGAGGCATGGCAAGCCTATAAGCCACCTCCCCAATCCTCTGAAGCACCTCAAATGGCCCAATGAACCGGGGACTCAGCTTTCCCCTCTTCCTAAACCTCATAACACCCTTCATGGGTGAAACCTTTAGCAGCACCTTCTCCCCAACCATTAAAGACACATCTCGAACCTTCCGCATAACTCTTCTGCCTAGACTGCGCCGTCTGAAGCCGCTCCTGAATCAATTTCACCTTACCCAACGCATCCTGAACCAAGTCCATGTCCAATAGCCTAGCCTCGCCCCGCTCGAACCAACCAACCGGAGATCTGCACCTCCTACCATATAAAGCCTCATACGGAGCCATATGGATACTCGACTGATAACTATTATTATATGCAAACTCCGCGAGTGGCAGAAACTGGTCCCATGAACCCCCGAATCAATGACACAGGCACGCAACATATCCTCCAAAATCTGAATAGTACGCTCCGACTACCCGTCGGTCTGAGGATGAAATGTTGTGATCAACTCAACTTGAGTACCTAACTCCCTCTGCACGGCCCTCCAAAATTGAGATGTGAACTGAGTACCTCTGTCAGAAATGGTAGAAACTAGAACCCCATGCAATCTGATAATTTCCCTGATGTAAGTCTCAGCTAACCGCTCCGAAGAATAAGTAGTACCAATAGGAATGAAGTGCTCGGACCACAATAACCCATATAGCATCAAACCTCCTCGAAGTTCGTGGAAGCCCAACTATGAAGTCCATGGTGATCTGCTCCCACTTCCACTCCGGAATATCTAATCTCTGAAGTAATCCACCTGGTTTGGTGCTCATACTTGACCTGCTAACACTTGAGACACTGAGCCACAAACTCAACAATATCCCTCTTCATCCACCTCCACCAATAATGTTGTCTCAGATCCTGATACATCTTTGCGGCACCTGGATGGATGGAATACCGCGAACTATGGGCCTCAGCTAGAATCAAGTCTCGAATTCCATCCACAACGGGCACGCAGATCTGGACCTGCATGCTCATGACCCCATCATCACCAATAACTGCATCTCTGGCATCACAGCGACGAACCCTGTCCTGAAGAACGAGCAAGTGTGGATCATCATACTGGCGTGCTCTAATATAATCATAAAGAGAAGACCTGGGGGCTACACAAGCCAATACCCGTGGGGGCTCTGATAGATCCAATCTCACCAACCGACCCGCTAAAGCCTGAACATCAACTGCTAATGGTCGCTCTGCTACTGGAAGGTAGGCTAAACTCCCCAAACTCTCCGATCTGCGACTCAGGGCATCGGCCACTACATTGGCCTTCCCCGGATGATATAGAACGGTGAGGTCATAATCCTTGAGAAGCTCCAACCATCTCCTCTGACACAAATTCAAATCCTTCTGCTTAAGCAGATGCTGCAAACTACGGTGATCAGTGAAAACTTACAATGCACTCCATATAAATAATGATGCTAAATCTTCAAGGCGTGGACAATAGCTGCTAGCTCAAGATCGTGCACTGGATAATTCTTCTCATGCACCTTTAATTGTCTGGACGCATAGGCAATCACCCTACCATCCTGCATCAAAATCTCTCCAAGGCCAACTCTCGAGGCATCACAGTAAACTGTATAGGAACCTGAACCCGTAGGCAAAACCAACACCGGAGTTGTAGTCAAAGCTGAGTTGAGCTTATGAAAGATATTCTCACACTCCTCAGTCCACTTGAACTGAGCACCCTTCTGGGTCAGTCTGGTCATAGGTGCTGCAATAGATGAAAATCCCTCTACGAAACGGCGATAGTACCCTGCCAATCCAAGGAAACTGCGAATCTCGGTAGCTGATGACGGTCTAGGCCAGCTCTGCACTGCCTCTATCTTCTTCAGATCAACCTGAATACCCTCACTGGACACCACATTCCCCAAGAACAATACTGAATCAAGACAGAACTCACACTTCAAAAATATTGCATACAATCTCTTCTCCCTCAAGGTCTGAAGCACAACGCTCAAATGCTACTCATGCTCCTCCCGAGATTGGGAATACACCAAGATATCGTCAATAAACACGATGATGA
Source organism: Nicotiana rustica (assembly GCA_005239535.1). Classification (NCBI taxonomy): domain Eukaryota; kingdom Viridiplantae; phylum Streptophyta; class Magnoliopsida; order Solanales; family Solanaceae; genus Nicotiana; species Nicotiana rustica. The sequence continues at coordinate 7,501 of ML473946.1, read as the reverse complement.
AAGAATCCAGATAAGGCCGGTATACAATGTGCATCAAGTGCATAAAGGTTGTTGGGGCATTGGTCAGCCCGAATGACATAACCAGAAACTCATAATGACCATATCTAGTCCTGAAAGTAGTCTTCGGAATGTCTGGTCCCTGAATCTTCAAATGATGATAGCCGGAACGCAAGTCAATCTTGAAAAATACCCTGGCACCCTGCAACTGATCAAACAAGTCATCTATACGAGGCAAGGGATACCGGTTCTTCACCGTGACCTTGTTCAGCTGCCAATAATCAATACACATGCGCGTAGACCATCCTTCTTCTTCACAAATAACACCAGTGCACCCCAAGGTGACACACTAGGCCGAATGAACCCCTTATCTAGGAGTTCCTGAAGCTGCTTCTTTAACTCCTTCATCTCCGCTGGTGCCATACGATAAGGTGGAATAGAAATAGGTTGGGTGCCTAGCACTAGGTCAATACCAAAATCAATGTCCCTGTCAGGTGGCGTGCCTGGCAGGTCTGCAGGAAACACGTCAAAAAATTCACGGGCCACAGTAACCGAATCAATAGAGGGAGTCTCACCACTGACATCCCTCAAAAAGCCAGATACAATAAACACCCCTTCTCAACCATGCGCTGGGCCTTCAGGTGGGAAATCACCCTGCTAGGCACAAACTCAGAAAAACCTCTCCACTCAAACCTCGGACATCCTGGCATAGCTAAGGTAATGGTCTTAGTGTGACAATCAAGAACAGCATGACACGGAGATAACTAATCCATGCCCAATATCACATCAAAATCGACCATGCTGAGTAACAGTAGGTCCACTCGGGTCTCCATACCCCCAATAGATACTACACACGACTGATACACACGGTCCACAATAATAGTATCACCCAGCGGAGTCGACACATGAACAGACGTAACTAAAGACTAACGGGGCATATCCAGGAAATGGGCAAAATATGATGAAACATAGGAATATATAGAACTAGGGTCAAATAAAGCCAAAGCATCTCGGTGACAGACTGAGACAATATCTACGATCACTATATCGGAGGCCATAGCATTTGGCCTTGATAGAAATGCATACATGCGGGCCTGACCTCCACCTGCTCGACCTCCCCCTCTAGGGCGGCCTCTAGATTACTGAATACCACCCCTGGCTGCCTGGGTGGGTGGTGAAGCAACTGGAGCTGAAATCGAAGGCTAGCTCCTCAGCTGAGATGGACCTCCAAGAAGATGACGACACTGCTTCCTCATATGCCCGAACTCTCCACACTCATAACAACTCCATGAAGCTGGAGACGGGGACTAAAACAAACCCCTGGCACCAGAATGGCCACCAGAAGAACCATGCATAGAGGAAACCTGAACTTATGGTGCTCGAGCTGCACTCTAGGCTGGAAGGGCACCGAATGAAGAACGTCCTAGCTGAGAACTGCGGGGACCATGCCCCAAAGATGCAGCACTATAGGTTGGGCGGACTGACTGAGGAGGTCTGAACGAACAGCCTCTACCATGCTGAAACTGCCCCCTGGAAGGAGCACCACTAGAACCACCCGATCCACGAGTCCTCTTGGCCTCCCTCTCTTCCCGCTCCTGGCGATGAACCGACTCAATATCTCGAGAAATATCAACAACCTGCTCGAAGGTAGCACCTGATACTCTCTCCCGATTCATGAAAAGGCGGAGCTGATAAGTGAGGTCATCCACGAACCTCCTAATCCTCTACCTATCAGTAGGGACCAACTCGGTTGCATGGGCTAACTCTGAAAACCGCATCTCATACTGTGTCACTGATAGCTCCCCCTGACGCAGCTGCTCAAAATGACTGTGTTGCTCCTCCCTGTGAGACTGGGGTACATACTTCTCCAAGAAGATAGTGGAGAACTGCTGCCAGGTGAGGGGTGCTGAACCA
>ML473945.1:0-20427 GCA_005239535.1 Nicotiana rustica | reverse complement strand
TACTACTTATACTTCTGAGAGGTTGGCCCAGATCTACATTAGGGAGATAGTCTGGTTGCACGGTGTGCCGGTGTCCATTATATCAGATCGAGGTCCTTGGTTCACCTCGCATTTCTGAAGAGCATTGCATAGTGAGATAGGTACCAATATAGAACTCAGCACAACATTTCACCCTCAGACTGATGACCAGTCGGAGCGTACAGTTCAGATATTGGAGGACATGTTCAGGGCATGTGTGATTGACTTTGGAGGTCAGTGGGACCAGTTCTTGCCTTTGGCCGAGTTTGCTTACAATAATAGTTATCAGTCCAGCATCGAGACTGCTTTATTTGAGGCTTTTTATGGTCGGCGATTTTGTTCTCTTATCGGGTGGTTTGAGCCTGGCGAGGCTAAGTTATATGGAACAGACCCGGTGAAGGATGCTTTGGAGAAAGCGAAGTTAATTCAGGAGAGGCTCCGCACAGAACAGCCCTGACAAGGTACTGTTGAAGGTCTCGCCGATGAAGAGTATTATGAGGTTCGGGAAGTAGGGCAAGCTGAGCCCACAGTTTATAGGCCATTTCAAGGTGTTGAGGCGAGTTGGAGAGGTTGCTTATGAGCTTGCTTTACCTCCCAGTTTATCAGGAATTCATCCGGTTTTTCATGTGTCCATCTCTGTAGGTACCATGCCGACTTCTCGCACGTGGTTGATTTCAGCACTATTCAATTGCATGAGAAGTTGGGCTACGAGGAGGAGCCAGTTGCTATCATTGATAGGCAGGATCGCCAGTTGATATCCAAGAGAGTTTCTGCCGTAAAAGTCTAGTAGAGGGGCCAACCAGTCGACGAAGCAACTTGGGAGTCCGAGAAGGACATGCGGAGCAGATATCCGCACTTATTTAGCACTTTAGGTATGATTCTAGACCCGTTCGAGGACGAACGTTTATTTAAGAGGTGGAGAATGTAATGACCTGACCGGTCGTTTTGCGTTATCGGACCCCGTTCCCCTAAATGAAACTTCACATAGCGTCTTATTGTGATTTATGACTTGCGGGGTCGGGTGGTTCGGGATTCGGAAGTGTTTAGAGTGGTATAGGAACACTTAGTTCCTTAAGGGTTGGCCTTTTTGGCCAAGTTTGACTTCGGTCAACATTTTGAGTAGGCGACATCTGAATCGAGTTCCGATAGTTCTGATAGCTTCGTATGATGATTTTGGACTTGGGCGTATGTTCGGAATGGGTTTTGGATGACCCGGGAGCATTTCGGCGCCCAATATCGAAATAAGAATTTCCTTAAGTTTGAAATTTGATTTGGAATGTGTTTTTGTGTTATCGAGGTCTGAAGAGAATTCCGAGAACGAGAATAGTTCTGTTATGCCATTTATGACTTGCCTGCAAAATTTGGTGTCATTCCGAGTAGTATAGGTCGGTTCGGCACACTGAAACCGAATTCAAGAACTTGAAATTCTTAAGTTTGATCTTTAGGGGTTTTGAGGGTGATTTTGGGTTTTAGCATTGTTTAGAGTTTTCCGAAGGCTCGAGCGAGTCCATATTATGATATGGGACTTGTTGGTATATTTGGACGGGGGCTCGGGTGGGCCCAGGTGCCTCTCGGGCACCCAACGAAGCCAAAATCCAGCTGCATCAGTTGCTGGTGCACCTGATCTGGTGTGACCGCAGGTGCGGTTGCCCAGTCGCAGGTGCGGGACTGCTCCTGCGGTCCCAGCCTCGTAGGTGCGACCCCCAACGGGCAGCCCATTTCTCGCAGGCGCGGACAAAGTTCCGCAGGAGCGGAGCCGCAGATGTGCTCTCCTCTCCGCAGGTGCGGGTCAGGTCTCCTCGTCCATTTCTGTAGGTGCGATCCTTTGCTCGCAGGTGTGGTCCTTGAGCCGTAGGTGCGAAACCACTGTTAGGTAGTGTGTTTCTTTAAAACACGGGAAATGTCCATGTTTCCTCATTTCTTCCACCATTTGAGACCTTGAGAGCTTGGGAAACCTGCTCCACGACCTAGCTACTGATAAGGTAAGTAAACTCTATTCTAGTGTTAGTTTAATACATGAATTCTTAGTTAAATTAACCTTCTAAATTAGTGGAAATCAAGAATTGGGTAGTACCCTAGGGCTTTCGGGAATTTGAGGAATTACCCGCGAATTGGCTATGAAATCAAGTAAAAATCATATATTAAAAGATCCTTAGGTTATGGGTGAGTGTTTCCTTCGTGAATTTTCGGAATCCTAGCATGCGGGCCTGGGGGTAAATTTTGGGATTTCTTCAAGAATGATGAATTTACTAATTAAATAGGGGAATTTCAATACTTTGGGCATAAATTGATGTATTTGTATAACATTTGGCTAGTTTCGAGTCCTCGAGTGTAGAGTTCGGAGTTTAGGGCGCGTTCTTGGTCCGGGAAGTAGATTCGTCACGAGGTGAGTCTCCTTTCTAACCTTGTAAGAGGGAATTGTCCCTATAGGTAATTGTACATTATTTAAATGTCCTTATTTGTGGGGTCTACGCACACACGAAGTGACGAGAGTCCGTGCGTAGCTACTATTATGCCATATCGGGAAGTTTTAGGACTCACGAGCATGCTTTTATGTGCCTTACATTTATCCCTAAATGTATTTTTGAGTTTCTTATTACCCTTGAATTAGCATGAGAATATTAGGAAGATACGTTCAAAATTTCAGATGCTTAAGTTCTTGTTTGCAAGTATACTCTCTATTGAATTCCTGGATTCCCTGAAAATTTTGTGTATGTATATGAGCACCCGCGTCGCATGTATGATTTGCGAGCGGGGTAGCCTTATTATCATGTCTACCGCGTCGCATGTTCGATTCGCGAGCGGGGTAATAGATGCATCTATGGTTCGAGTCGTTCGACCCTTGGCAGTGCACATTTATTTTCGCAACGCTTCGGTCGTACGCTTCGGTATACTATGTGCTGTATATTTTGACTGAGAGTCTTGTTGTTATCATATAAACTTCTTCATGTGAAAAGGAAAAGTTAGTTTATTTTATACTAGTGTAATATGACATGCAGAGGTAAATTGTAAATTTATACTTGATATTTTCATGTCTTGTAATTTCTGGAACTGTTATTCCTTCCTAGTCTTCATTCACTTATATTATTACATCCTCACCCTAGTAAGTATAACGTCGACCTCTTGTCACTACTTCTTCGAGAATAGACAGGATACTCACTGGGTACATATTTGTTTATATGTACTCATGCTGCACTTCTGTACTTAATTGTACAGGTCTTTTGATTATCTGACCGGAGCGTGATCTTGAGGGCATACTCTGTACCCGACTCCATGGTGAGTTGCTCCCCTTGGCGTATCTCAGCAGCACTTTGGAGTTGTCTTTTGGCTATTTCTGTCCATTTACTTCAGACAGTAGCACAATTATTCTACTTATTTTGTATATTCCACTAGTCCACCCGTAGACTTGTGACACTAGGTCTTGGCACGTAGTAGATATTATATTTGGCACTGTATATATATATGTTATCTACGACCCTTTTTTTGTGTTGAACTAAATTGGCCAAGTCATATGTTTTCACCTTACTATGTTAAACCCTAAAAATTGGTAAAGTTTTGGAATAATTCATCAAATAAGGTAATCTTGTTAGTAACACAAGTGTTGGCTTTCCTGACCCCGGCGTTGGGCGCCATCACGACCTAAGTTCGGATTTGGGTCGTGACAGTACAGAGTAGAAAATAATGGGTGATGAAGTCTAAAAGTGCAAAGTGCTTAGGGAAGTGTAAGTCACTATTATATAGTTCTCCTATGCGTCCTCTAGACGACATTATCACCCGTTAAAGTCATATTTGTTTCTATTCTAGCACACTTAATTAATAGAGATGCACATAATGGTCAAGCCTATGGTTCTTTATTCTTGTGAATTCGTTTGTGAGTTCGAGAGTTGTTCTTTGATGCCAAGTCCTTAAATTATATTCATTCTTTGATTTGAGTGTATGGACTATTTATTCTTGTGAGGGAACTTGTTTCAGGACAGATATGTGATGTTACTACCTTCTTTGACAGAGTAGGTGAGCTAGCTTAAATTTGGTAAATTAGAGTCCTCCTTTGAGGTTAGGAGGTTAGAAGTTTGTTATTTGTTTGTGATGGTTAGAGTTCGTCTCTGATTGTTTGAGTTGTTATAGGGCCTAATTGTTGTATCAACAGAAGTAGTGGTGTTCCTAGGCCTGATTTATTGAGAGTGGCTTTAATTCTTACTCGGGGACTTTCGCGCCCCCTTTTTTCCAAACTCCTTCCGGGGTCGGTCAAGGGTTTTTGACATTGTTGGGACAACTCGCTTCCTTTTGAGAAAGGGGTTTGCAATTTTTGGAGAGTCGCCACCTAACGCGTTAAGGTGCGTTAGGGCACCTATTTGGGGGGAGGGGGGAGTCATTTACAAGAACGTTTGATAACCAGAGATAGGGTAAGGGGCTTGAGATTATCCTAAGGGGAAGGTGTTAGGCACCCCTCAGGATCCACAACTGTGGCTCCCGGCCAAACAACTTTGTGAATTTTTTACGAGTAGCAAGTAAGCAATTATTGTTTAAAATAGTAGATGGTTTTGATATATTCGCAGTCTGAGCACACTAAGTTTGAAAATATTTAACAACTAAGTAGATTTTTGAAAAGGGTTATAGTCTAAACATGCATAAGGGATGTCCTAAGTTTATTTGTTATATGGATCACATCAATGCAATATCCGGTATGTCACTCCTCAAAGAGAGGCTACACGTGGTATTAGTGCACCGGTCATCATATCCATATCTACCCTTTCCCACCCCGTAAAAGTACTTAGAGCGAGTGTTGGTCATGACCTTTATTGCATGTTGTTACCCGTCCCTTCCTATTAGTCCTGGAGGAGTTTAGGACTTCTATCCTATGAGGGAGGTTCTAGGCAGACCCTTAGGTTTGAAGGTAAAACACTAAGCGACAATCAATAACATATAGGACTACAATTAAAGGGATAAGAATTTAAACATAAAAGGTCCAAGTACCTCCACAGATAATGCAGAGAAACAACATGACTCAAACACAGTTAAGGTCTGGGTTTTCAGATCCTAAAGCATGGTATCTAAGTGATAATAACAAAGAGGTAGGTTCGTTTTATAACTCAGAGAGGAAATCTTAATCAGTTTTGCCTATTGATTTTGAATTTGTTGATAGTTAGACAGTACACAATAAAAGAAGCTTGTTTCCAGTTTTAATAACCTTAATTACCTAAGGCTTGCCTAGGCGTGGTAGTTACCTAGATTTATTAAGGAAACTGTTTTGCGTTGTTTTCTTAAACATGTTGTACCTAGGTGTTGCAAAATACAAAATTATTACCAGTTGTAAAAATGGGGTGGGGCTGTTTTATACCCCTTTTTATACATCAGTAGTTACACTAAATGTAGTTGAGCGAGTATGAATGAAATCCTAAAACATGGTGTCTAATGCACACAAGAGATATAAAATGATGCATATGCAGAATTCCTAAAGCATGATTTCTAAATGATTTCAGGATATGCAAGGTTTACATAGGGCGGGATTCCTATATACTCAGAATCACAACATTTATTAGACATGGTCGTATGAGTGATAGTTTGCCTTAATATGTTTATCCTAGCACATGATTTCTAGGTGATAGTGCCAAAATGAGATGCTGAAAATAGTATATACGAAACCTAATGGGCATGGTATCTAATGCATGACATGCTTTGCACGTGTTATTCCTAAACATGAATTATATTGCGCACAGAGGAAATGTAAACCTAGAAGCATGGTTTCTACCCTTTATAGCATGCATAGCTACCCTTTCCCTTTTTCACTATCCAGCCCTAGTGTTGTTTACAATAATTATTACAAACCAAATTGAATGAATTACATGAATAGAAGAAAGAAAATAAGAAGTTATACTATAGGGAGCCTGCAAATAGGCCCAAATTTCCATAACCTCAATGCCAGATTGTTTCATAGCCTTTCTCAATATCCGGGTGTGTCATAGTTCCCTAAGGACCTCAAGGGATCCCGGGCAGTGCTCACACCCAGATTTCATAACCACAATTGAGTAAGTGTAGTGTGGAAGAGCCAGCTCTAATGTGTTAGAGTTCATAGGGATCTCGTAGGGATCCCTAAGCAGTCACACATTAAAAAAGCAGAACTTAAGGGTCTAAGAGTAGAGTGAGAGTGCTTGACATAGTTTTGAAAAGATTTGAGTAAGAAAATAGTTTTGAACAAGAAAGACTGGTTTTAAAATGAGTTTGCAAAAACAGTAATAAAACAGTTTGAAAAGAGTAGGGCCATAAGAACAAACAACATTCCCATCTCAGGATCAGAACAGCACGCGTAGAATAAGAACTAAGACAAGTTCAACAACCACGAACAGGGTAGTGAGGGATTGGGGACACATAGGGTACATAGGTGAACATATAGTTGTAGAAGCACAGAATCTTCCATATGCTAAGGGAATTCAAGTAGGTATTTCAGAACTACAAAGGACAAAGTAGTCATAAAGTACAACTTGCTTTAGCACAGAGATTTCAGGCCAGTAATTAGAGAAGCCTAAGTAAAGTAGAATCATAGTGAAGTACACTAAAAGGGGGTATCAGTACATAAGCATGTTGAGTTCTAAGGGAGGGGATACGTAACATGCTAAGTGAACCATAGTGCAAATAGGTCAAGTGCAGACATCACAGCAAAACCATAAGTAAAAACATATTATAAACATGACGAATTGAAGTACTAGAAGAAACATATTGGTTTGGGAACTTGAATTGAAATCAGAACATACCAGTAGAGAAGACAGTAAACACAAAGTGGAGGATAAGGGAGCACAATAGTTAGCCTTGGCTTGCAGCCGACTAACTTGGAACAGTAATAAATAACACACAAAGAGAGCAGAAAGTTTTAGTGTGAGAGAGAGAGCTTTTGAACTAGTGTGTATGTGTCTTGTGTTAATGAAAAGCAGGGTATATATAGTTTGAAAACAGGTAACAAATAAGGTAAAAATCAAAGTTAATCAGTAATTATGGGATTGTATATCAAATAATATAAAATCAGTGTAAGTGTCCCTTTAATTAAGGAATCAAAATCAAACGGTAATAGACAGGTAGCAAAATAAGGCAAAATACCATAAGACTGGAATATAACACATAAGGAAATATTTCAACATAGTACAAGTATAAGACAAGTAATTAGTTTAGGTACAGGATATCTAATTAAGGAAAAATTCTTAAATATCAAATTGACAGCATAATCAACTATAGAATAAGGTAGGAAAATATTTTATAAGTCAGAAAATCAGTAGAGAAGATCACAAGAAATCAGTGAAGCATATCACAGGGAATCAAGGGATTCGAATACGAGACAATATTAGCCAAAGGAAAATACCACGGAATAAACACATGATAGGCAAGGATCAGGAACCCTAGTAACCAAAATAGGGTAAAATCACACGAAATTAGGGATTCGCATAGAGCATAACATGAATTACAGAATGAATGTAATACAAGCGGGAGGAGTGAAGATTCAGAGACATTGATGAACAAAAATAGAGTAGAACCACATAATAAGCAGGGATAATAGCAGCAAGAAACCCTAACAAGCAAGCATGGGGTAAAAATCACGGAATCATAGAGTGTTCAGGAGAACACAGTAAACATAATAGAACAGGTAAACATATTATCGAAAACAGACTCAAAAACAACGATTAAAATCATGAACTTTGGGGTTTTTTAACAAAATAACTCAGACAAAAGGGAAAAAGCTCAAATAAAGCTTAAACATAATGAAAATCATAAGGTAATACTTAAAATCTGAAGGAAAATCATTTTTGAAAAGAGGTTTAAGAACCCTAGTTTTGAAGATGAAGAGTCACTTTATGAAAATCGGAAAAACCCTTAAAACGTCAAAAATAGCTCATAATAAGCCAAGATCTGTTACAGATCTAAGAGAATCAGAGACTGATAGTTAGGGTTTCATAGAGACAACCCAAAGAGAAGGCGAAAATTGCTTAAGAACCACTAGTTCTAGACGGAAATAATGGAATCTTACTCGGACGGCCGTGGATGGCCGGAGAACGGCATGAGAGGTCATGGGGGGTGAGTGAACTTCTCCAGGTTCTCTTGAGGACCTTAGGGTAGCTATAATCCAGTGTAGGAGGAGATCCATGGGCAGGGGGTGGTCTTGAGACCACCATAGAGACTGGCAAGTCGACGGCCGGTGAGAACCATGGCGGTAATAGTAGAGAGCATTTGAGAGAGATGAGAGAGTGAAGGGCGGAGATAATGAGAGGGAAATGAGAAGGGGGGAAAGGTAGTCTTTAGGGTTTATTTTAGGAAGGGGTAATCTTAGTTGTTGATCAAAATTGATCAACGGTTCAAATTGAAACACAAGTTGGGTCGGGTGATTTTAACGGATTGGGCCTGGGGTATTGGGTTAATTTAATTGGGGTTTGGGCTGATTTTAATAGGCTAGAATTGAAATGAAAATGGCTATTTGTTAAATACCTAATTAAATTAAGTAAAAAAAATTACAAAATAGCTAATAAATTGTAAAAACTGAATGTCACACGTAGAAATAGTTTAAAATGATTACTTAGTATTTAAAAATACAAAATGATTAATTTCTGGACAAAAATGGCATAAATTATATGATTGGGCCATAATTGCAAAGTTATTGCAATTATGGCCAAAAGGTGCCAATTTGGCTAATTATGAAATGATTTGGCCTTAATAGGACCTTAAATGATGAAATCAAGAAATGCTTTTGAAGTCATTTGTAATGCAATTTTATAATTATTCATTGGAAATAAAATGCTGGATAAATTAATAGAAAATATAGAAAATTATGGAAAAATATCAATTGCTATTGATGCATCTTTGAAGCTATATATGCAATTTTACAATATTCTGAGGAAATTTGGGTATCAACAGCTGCCCCTCTTTACCTGGAAAAGATGAAAAAGTTTATCGGGTAAAGATATGATGGCCAATTTTGACCGAGCGAAACAGTTCGAGAGATTTAGATCGCACCTTGGTTTCTGAGTTGCCTATATATCCTTGATTTTACAGGAATCAGGTCGTTTGTAGTTCAGGAGTCGCCGGCGAAGTATACCGATGAAGTTTTACAAGAATGGGCGCAACATACAAGGCTGGATGAATAAATGATTTACGGGAATTGTTGGGAGAACTGGAGCGGGACTGCTCCTGCTAGGGTAGCCGTTCCTTGCCGGATTACCTGCAAATAAGCAATACAAGCATATATTGTGCGTAAATTGAAATATGATGCAAGTTCCTGTTGGACTATGAATGTTGTATTCGGACGATTAAGAATGACATCATCAGACCATGATGTCCTGGGTCATGAATTGTTTGATGAGGGATTCACAGGCCATGAAATGATGTTCTCGGGCCATGAAGATGGTTCCTCCGAACGATGACTCCTTTGAATAATGATATGCACAATTGAAAGGGATCCCCAGGACATGACATAATGTTCTCGGGCTATTAAGAAGGTGCCTCCGAACGATGACGCCTTTGGACAGGTTGGCGATATTTCAGCCCATGAAATGCAGTAATATGATGCAGACAAGACAAAGCTTAGTCTTGCGAATTGAAGGGCAGAGCTTAGCCCGAAAGAAAAGTGAAGTAAATAATGCTTCGAGAGACAGCGCTTAGTCTCGATAGAAGGTAAATTAGAGGCAGATCTTAGCCTCGGAAGGCAGAAAGGTAGCCTTATGCAAATGCAGATGGAGAAAGAACTTAGTCTCGGAAGGCAGAAAGTTATCCTTAAGCAAGCTGAAGGCGTAATGGTAGCCTTATGCAAATGGAGGTAGAGCTTAACCTCATGCAGATGGAGACAGAACATAGTCTCAGAAGGCAGAAAGTTAGCCTTATGCACGCGGAAGGCAGAATGGTAGCCTTATGCAAATGGAGGTAGAGCATAACCTCGTGCAGAAGGAGACATAACTTAGTCTCGGAAGGCAGAAAGTTAGCCTTATGCAGATGCAAATGGAGACAGAGCTTAGTCTAGGAAGGCAGAAATGTAGTCTTATGCTGATAGAAGGCAGAATGGTAGCCTTATGCAAATGGAGGTAGAGCTTAACCTCGGAAGGCGGAAAGGTAGCCTTATGCAGGTGGAAGGCAGAAAGGTAGCCTTATGCAGATGGAGGTAGAGCTTAACCTCATGCAGATGGAGACAGAACTTAGTCTCGGAAGGCATAAAGTTAGCCTTGTGCAAGCGGAAGGAAAAATGGTAGCCTTATGCAAATGGAGGTAGAGCTTAACCTCATGCAGATGGAGACAGAGCTTAGTCTTGTAAGGCATAAAGGTATCCTTATGCAAAGGGAAGGCATAAAGGTAGCCTTATGTAGATGGAAGTAGAGCGTAACCTCATGCATATGGAGACAGAGCTTAGTCTTGGAAGGCAGAAAGGTAGCCTTATGCAGATGGAAGGCAGAATGGTAGCCTTATGCAAATGGAGGTAGAGCTTAACCTCGAAAGGCAGAAAGGTAGCCTTAAGGAGGCGGAAGGTAGAAAGGTAGCCTTATGCATATGGAAGGCATAATGGTAGCCTTATGCAAATAGAGGTAGAGCTTAACCTCGGAAGATAGAAAAGTAGCCTTATGCAGCGAATTAAATGACAAATAGTGATAGAAATTCTTAGCAAGTAATAAATTGTGATATAGCGACTGTTGTGAGCATTGTGATTATGGACCATCGTTTGTTCTGATAATAAATGCCGGCATGTGCGAAAGGTTTGAAAATCAATATTTGTCCTTCATGCGGATAGTGTACTTTGGGCCTTTGCGATCCTTTATGCCTGCATCCAAAGAAAAATCGTGAGTTCTGTAAATGGGGAAGGTTAGTTCGTATCCCCGTTGGCTTTGCTTGACTTGTTTGGCTTGATATAATGATACCATCCATATCATCGGGGTAGCGTTTTCTAAACAAAGTTATTTCAAGAATAAGTATGCATGATTTTTTTAAAGTATGACATAAACGTATAATTTAAAGTAGTTTAGATGAACCGACAACCGTGACACGGATCAAGACATTGCAACCTCTCCTGCTTTGGAATTTTGAGAGCCCTCCTCAAAATTCTGCCCCAGTTTGATGGGTTGATGTTTCTGACCGTTGCTCGTGTGGAGATCGGCTGAGCTTGCTTCGGAATTTTGAGGGTCCTCCTCAAAATTCTGCCCCAGTTTGATGGGTTGATGTTTCTGACCGTTGCTCGTGTGGAGATCGGCTGAGCTTGCTTCGGAATTTTGAGGGTCCTCCTCAAAATTCTGCCCCAGTTTCCAATTGCGGGGAAAATGAATTTTTTATTGAATTATGACCGAACCATAGGGCTGCCTACGTATCCCCTCTTAAATGGGAATCAGGTCAAGCGTAGTTCAATTTACATCATATAAGGAAAGCATAAAGGATTACACATAGTAACACTTGACTGCATCTGAATTGATCGGTTATGGCTAGACTTCTCCGTCCATTTATGCAAGTATAAGAGCTCCACCTGCCTGTACTCGGTGAACCATGTATGGACCTTGCCGGTTGGGATAGAAATTCCCTTTGGCTTCATCTTGATGTGGAAATATCTTCTTCAATGCCAGCTGCCCCGGTGTGAACTGTCTCGGCTTGACTCTCTTGTTGAAGGCTCTAGTCATTCTATTCTGATAGAGTTGACCATGACATACTGCATTCATCCTTTTTCCGTCTATGAGGGCCAGTTTCTCATAACAGTTCTTTACCCACTCTGCATCACTGAGCTTAGCTTCTTGTATGATCCTTAGGGAAGGAATTTCTACCTTAGCGGGAATGACAACTTCTGTACCATAAACCAGCATATAAGGGGTTGCCTTGGTTGATGTGCGGACGGTGGTGTGGTATCCCAGCAAAGAGAATGATAACTTCTCGTGCCACTACTTATGCTTCTCTATCATCTTCCTCAATATCTTCTTGATGTTTTTATTGGCAGCCTCTACAGCTCCATTTATTTGAGGTCGGTAGGCTGTATAATTCTTGTGTTTGATTTTGAAGGTTTCACACATAGCTTTCATTAACTCACTGTTGAGATTGGAACCATTGTCGGTGATGATTGACTCTAGGACTTCGAATCGACAAACAATGCGGTCGCGGACAAAGTCTGCCACGACTTTCTTAGTCACCGCTTTGTAGGATGCTGCTTCAAACCATTTAGTGAAGTAATCAATTACTTCCAAGATAAACATGTGCCCGTTGGATGCAATAGGCTAGATTGGTCCAATGACGTCCATTCCCCTTATCGGTGGACACATTGGATTGGTTGGAAGTTCGTGAGCCAAAATGGATGTACTTAGACCAGTCATGTCATCGTACGACTAGGAGAATATGTCCTCATACTCCTTTAAAAATTCAGTGTATTACTTATTCTCTGACGGCGACAAATGAATGTTGATGCGAGTTTCCTTGACATTTTCTGGATCTCCTAAGTTGACGACTTCGGTCTCATCTAGGTTGGATTTAGGTCTGTTTTTAAAGATCTCAACTTCTTTGACAATCTCGTCAGGTATATCATCTTCTTCTGAATCAATGTCTGTTTGTTACGTTGTCTCGTTGCATGTCACAGTCATTGGTTCATCTAGACAAGTAATAGAAATGCTGTAAAGATAAAGTAGTGAGAGAAAAACAACAGTAATAAATATTAATTCATAAAAACTTAAAAGTGCTTTTGATAAATTGAATAGATGTTTTTGAACATTGAGGACCTTATTGCAGGAATTGAAGAAAGAAAAATGTGAAAGAGAATCATTTAGTAAAAACATTGAACAATTCTTGTTTTAGCCTTGCTACCCCGAGGCTCATCGGGTTGTGGCTGCTCTAAAGGTCCAATTCTTGAGGTACACTCCTCTACTTACGTCCTGTATGGAAGGGCTTTCCTCCCACTCCTCCTCAAGAACGACACAACAATCCATGTCTTTGACCTTCAGGAATAAGTTCCTCAATGCTTCAAGTGCCTCTTCTTCATCTGACCCATAGATAATGCCGGCATGGTGGAAAGTCTGCTCTAGATACGGTATCGACTGCTCCAGTGGGTAATAGGGACCGCGCCATGGTGGCAACCAGCTATTGAATTCTTCCCAGGTATATTTGTATCCCAAACCGAAGGTGGTGTCATGTTTCTTGATCTTTATGGGTTTGGAGATCCCTTGGAGGTTCTTGCCGAGCCCTTTACCTGGCTCATACCCGTTCTAGTTCATCATGCTTGCGATTTTGCTATCCCACCATTTGTCTTTGTCTATGGCGTTGACCCGTGAAATGTGGTGGTAAGTGTCTCCACCCAGCTTTCTTCTTCCTTCGATCACTGGAATAGTCTGGCTACTGTAAAAATGATTGCGTCCATCGCCATGAATGATCACTTCTTGGTGGTTCCATTCAAACTTCATTGCCTAATGCAGCGTCGATGCCACGGCCCCAGCAGCATGTATCCATGGTCGACCTAACAGCAGGTTGTACGATGCTGATACATCTATGACTTGAAAGTCAACTTCAAACCAAGTTGGCCCCATCTGCAGGCACAAACTAATCTCGCCAATAATGGACCTCTGAGAGCCATCAAAAGCTTTCACATTTATCGCTCCATCTCTTATTTCATGCAACCCTGTGCCCAATTTCTTGAGCGTTATCAACGGACAGATATTGAGACTGGATCCCCCATCGATGAGAATCTTGGTGATGAAATAGTCTTCACATTGCACAGTGATGTGCAGGGATTTGTTGTGGCCCAACCCTTTAGGTGGCAGCTCGTCCTCGTGAAAGGTGATCTTATGACTTTCCAACACTTAGCCTACCATGTTGGACATCTCCCCACTAGTGATATTGTTCGGCACATACGCTTCATTCAGCACTTTCAACAAAGCATTTATGTGTGCCTCTAAATTTTGCAGCAAGGAAAGGATGGATATCCGACCTGGGTCAATGATAGAATACTCCTTCGCATGTACCTTCCTCCAAAGGTCGTCTGGGCCCGTCTCGACAATGGGTGGCCTATTGGAGGCATGTTTGCTTGATTCAGCCAGATGTTCAGGCGTATAGACTCTACTATTCCTTGTCATACCCTGTGCTGCAATAGCTTCCTCAATCTTGACTTTGCCTTTCTATAACGACTTGACCGGTTGTTTTGAGCTCTAGAGCGTCGTTCAAAAGTTTGAGTTCATAAGCAGCTTCATTTCAAGTATTATGACTTGTAGGTGTGGTCGGAACTGAATTTCAGGAAGTTTGGAGTCAATTTATAAAGAAAATCTCATTTCGGAAGCCTTAAGTTGGAAGAATTAGCTAAGATTGGAATTTTGAGTAAACGACCTCCAAATCAAGATTTGAAGGTTCCAGCAGGTTCGTATGATGATTTCGGACTTGGGCGTATGTTCAGATCGGGAGTCGGATAACCCGGGAGCGTTTCAGTGCATATTATGGAAGATAGCATTTTAGAAGAATTTCATAAATTTGGATTGGAAGGAATTTCAATTTTATAGATGTCCGTTTGGGGTTTTGAGCATGGGAATAGCTTCGTATGGTGATTCTGGAGTTGGAAGTGCGATCGAAAGTGAATTGGGATGTCTGTAGGTTATTTTGAAGTCATTTGGCTAAAGATAGAAATTTGAAGGTTTTTGAGAAATCCGACCGGAATTGGAAATTTTGATATCGGGGTCGGAATGCGATTCCATAAGTCGGAGCAGGTCCGTAATGTCGAATCTGACTTGTGTGCACAATTTGGGGTCAATCGGACGTGATTTGATAAGTTTCGGCATCGAATGTAGAAGTTTGGAATTTTAAAGTTCATAAAGTTTATATTGGAGTGTGATTCGTGGTTTTGGCCTTGTTTGATGTGATTTGAGGCCTCGAGAAAGTCCGTGGGATGTTATGGGACTAAGTCGTGTGATTGGACGGGGTCCCGGGGGCCTCGGGTGTGTTTCTGGTCAAGTTCGGGCCATTTTTCTCTGTTTTGTTGGTGCTGTCTTTTGGTGTATCTGGTGTGCTTCGCGATCGCGGCCCTTAGTGTGCGATCGCGAAGAAGAAAATTGAAGGGGAGAGATTTTAGCTTATACGATCGCAGGAACTGGTGTGCGATCACGAAGAAGAAGTGAAGCTTGGTATGCTGGATTAGCCTATGCAAACACGAAGCTTGGTATGCGATCGCGTAGTTCTGGATTGTGGTACATCGCAAACGTGTGGTAATGTCTTCCATCCCAAAGAAGAAGTTTTGGGGAAGCTGATTGTTGGCCTTCGCGATCGCGATGGTATTTCCGCGATCTCGAAGTGGAAGTGTCTGGGGCAGTGTACTGTCTTAAACCGAGATTTTGGCAATTTCTCTCATTTTTTTCTCATGGTTGGGGCGATTTTGGAGAGCTTCAAGAGGGGATTTTAGTCCTCTATGTCAAGGTAAGTTGTTCCTACTCACCTCAAGTTAAATACAAGGTTTGTATATAGATTTGGCCATGGAAATTAGTAGCAAATTGGGAATTTGAAGAAAAACCTAGAATTTGGAATTTTTGACTTTTACCATGAATTTGAGCATGAAAAATAGAGTAAATTGTATATTGAGTTAGTAAAGCTATGGGTAGAATTTATCTTCGAGAAATTTTGAAATTCGGGCACGTGGGCCCGAGGGCAGTTTCGTCAACTTTTCGAGCGGAGTTGGGAATTTATATAATTTGAATTGTTACAAGTATTAGAGTGAATTTTCATTGGTTTCCCGTTATTTGGTAGTTTTGGGGCGTTGTGCATCAATGGGAGTCGTCGGAAAGGTTTGGAAGTCGGTTATGGGATTTCGGAGCGAGGTAACTCTCCTTTCTAACCTTGTGAGGGGGAATCGTCCCCATAGGTGAACTAATTGAATATGTGTTACTATTTGTGGAGGCTACATACGCACGAGGTGACGGGAGTCCGTGCGTAGCTACTAATATGCTTATGTCCGGGTAGCCTTGGACCCACTAGCATGCTTTACTTGTTGTACTTGTAACTTTGTTGATAGAACGATGTTGTCTCATATCATTGAATTAGTAAATGAATATTTAGGTAGGTTATACTTCATTATCTTAATCATCTAAAAAGAGAATTTATCCTTTCTTTGGCTAAATATTCCCTGATAAATTCCGGATTTAATACTTGAATGTGTGTATTTATATGGATACCCGAGTCGCAGGTATGATTCGCGAGCGGGGTAACTCTATTATTTATATGTGACCTCTTCGCAATATATATATGATACTTTCCACTACTCTCATGGGAGCGGGTCGTACGCCACGACGGAATAGATGCATCTTTGATTCGGGCCATTCGACCCTCGGCAGTGCACATTTTATTATTGTTGGTTCGGGCCGTTCGACCCTCGACATTTCCTATGCACGATATATACATATTATATACCATCTATGACTCGAACTATTAAAAATTGTCTTAAGGACGTAAATTGCTAAATGAGATGACGGAAACCGGAGAATTTATGAATTTATGGAAACAGTTGTTCTTTCCTGTCATTATTTGTTCGATGTTAATAACCATGTTGATATCCTTCATCGATTTTATTGTATTGACCTCTAGAAAGTGTAAAAAATTGACCTCTCGTCGCTACCTCTTTGAGGTTAGGCGGGATACTTACTGAGTACACATTGTTTTCGTACTCATGCTACACTTGTTGTGCATTAGTATTGCACAGTTACATTCATAGCTAGTGGCCCTGCTCGACACGACGATGTGACTGACTTGGAGACTTAGACGAGCTGCACCATCCAGAGTCAACCCGCAACTGACAGAGTCTCCCTCATGTTGTATTTATTTTCATTTTAAATTCCTTGTCCAATCTGTATTTCGGACAAGCTTTGTAGTATTTGTAAAATTCTTAGAATTTGCTCATGCACTTGTGACACCGGGTTTTGGGATGTATTTTATTAAAAATGGATGTTTAGACTATCAAATTTACTTCGAGAATTTTATTCAGTTATTATGTAACAAAGTGAAAGGCAATGATTTCAAGAATGCAAAATAGGAATTTAACCTAACTAATTAATGATTGGCTTGCCTGACAGTGGTGTCCAGCTCCATCACGACCTTATGGATTTTGGGTCGTGACACTTTCCTTCTTGCCTCAGCTGCATAGTCCCACGGTACAACATTTGTATAGAAGGGTGGCGTGGTTGATATTGCCACTATAATCGGTGCAGCTACCCTCACTTCGAACGGAACATGTGCCCTAGGTGGCAGGACTGCAATCTCAAATGGTGTGGGTGTATTTTCCGGAGGCATGAATTCGACCTTGATTGATGTCTGTGCCTTGCGGGTGGCGCTGCTTCAAACTCAAGCAGTATAGGCATATCTACCTCAGCATCTTCAGCCGGCTGAATCTTGACTATGATTGGATTGAGAGTAACCACTGGTTTCTTTGGGTCATCACCTTCTACGATCAACCCAATCAACCCCTCGGGGTCCCAATCTTCCTCTACTTCAACCATGTAGATGCCCCCACCCTTATGGTCCGGGAGTGGATTTTTGCGGACGTTTAGAGCAGATTGTTTTGCCACAATGATCTTGTTGAGGACTGTATCTTATCCTTCAAAGAGCGGCATTCATCAATGGTGTGTCCCTTAATGTCGGAGTGGTATGCACAGGACTTATTTGGATTAACTCACTGAGAAGGATTCTCGTGGGTTACAGCAGGGATGGGGGTGACATAACCAGCAGCCTTTAGTTTCTCATACAGCTGGTCGATAAGTTCGGCGATGGCAGTATATTGTTTCGGAGGTCTGCGATCAAAATTAGGTTGAGGTCTAAGGAAGTTTTGGCGTGCATGGGGTGATTGATAGTGGGATGGTTGAGAATTATAGTTGTGGTAAGCAGGAGCAGGCTGGGAATATCTTGGTGAAGTAGGTTGATATGTAGGCGGTGGGGATGATTGATAGGTTGGTGGTGGAGCTTGGTATGAGGGTGCTTGGTAATTTGGGGTTGGCTGATATGTAAGTGAAGGTGTTTGGAAAGTTTGGTATTTTAGTGGGGATTTGGTTCTCTGTGCAACCATCACGGCTCCCACATCCCTTTTCTTGGACACACCCCAGGACTGTAAGGCCTTGTTTGTAGTGTGCAAAGCTTCAAAGTTAGTAACCATACCACTTTTGATTCCCTCCTCGATCCTTTCACCCAATTTTATAATGTCGGAGAACTTGTGGTTCTCAATCACCATAAACCGCTCATAGTATTGTGGATCTTGAGCGTGGACAAAGAACTTATTAATATGTTCCTCATCTAAGGCGGGCCTGACCTTAGCAGCTTCGGATCTCCAGCGAGTAGCATACTCGCGAAATGTTTCTGTGGGTTCTTCTTCAGATTCTGGATGTAGAACACATCCGGTGTGTTCTCTGTATTAAACCTGAATCGGTCCATGAAACCAGACGCCATGCTCACTCAATTTGACCATTTCCTGGGGTCTTGGCTGATGTACCAAGAAAGTGCATCTCCTTTCAAGCTCCTCATGAAAAGCTTCATGCGGATCCTCTCATCTTTCCCCACTCCAACCAGTTTGTCACAGTAGGTCCTCAGATGGACCCTTGGATCACCTGTACCATCAAACATTTCGAACTTAGGAGGTTTGTACCCCTCGAGCAACTCAACATCGGGTTGTATGCAGAGGTCCTCATAGTTCAGCCCCTCGACTCCTTTGCATCCCTCAATGCCTTGAACCCGGCTGGTCAGTTTCTTAAGTTCCTCGGCCAAGTTCCTGATAAGTAGATCCTTTTCATCAGACTCATGTGTGTATGAAATAGGTTGAGTGGAGTGTGGCATAGTCTCCACATAGATAAGATTGTTGTGGTGTCCTGGTGAATCGGTGTAGAAATGGTTTTGTGGAGTTCTGAGGTTCTGGGATAAGTAGTGGAGTGTTCTTAGGAGTACGGAAGGTATTACATTGTGTTGGAAGGGTTTGATTATTTGGTGAAGTGGTGTGATGATGAGCTGCGGGATGATGTTGCTGCTTTGCGATGTTTTGAGGAGGTGTAGGATTTTGGGTGTTGACGTCTGGGACGCTGAGGGTAAATGAAAGGCTTGCCAAATTCCGGACCTGATAAAGCTCCTCTTGGAATTTCAACATTTTTTGTTCAAACTGCGGCATAGGCTCGTTTGGAACCCAAATGCCTTGTGATGACCCAAAAGGCCATCCTAAGTAATTATAGCTAAATATGTGTTCCGAGGCCCTGAAAGCCTCCGTTAATCTCACCTCGATATGTGTGCGCAACCCGGGCATGTAGCCGGGAAGTCCTTGTGTTGAAATTTGATGAAAATGGAATTTTATGATAATTAAATGAATAAAGCTGACTTCGGTCAACATTTTTGGTGGACGGACCCGGACCCGTGATGTGACGGTCCCGAAGGTTCCGTAGGAAAATATGGGACTTGGGCGTATGCCCAGAATTGAATTCCAAGGTCCCAAGCCCGATAAATGAATTTTTAAAGAAAATTATTTTCTGAAAATAATAAAGGAATTTGAAAATGATTAATTATGTGAAAACCGTGTTACCGGGCCCGTATTATGGTTCTGGAGCCCGGAACAGGTTTATTATATGTTATTTTTCTTATTTGTGAAGTTTGGTGTAAAACGGACTTGAAATGACGTGTTTCGGATCAAAAATGGGAAATTTAGAAGTTTATGAAGTTTGAGAAAATTCTATAGATTTTGGAGTTTAATTCCTCGTTTTGATGATATTTTGATGATTTAAAAGCTTGAAAAAGTCCGTATGATGTTTTGGGAGTCGTGTGTGGTTTTGGTTTTGAGACTCGAGGGCTCGGGTGAGTTTCGGATAGCTAATGGGGTGAGTTAAAGTGTAAAAATCTGGTGTTTTTGATGATTTGCTGGTGTCTGGTGTAATACCCTTCGCGAACGCGGCCAAGGGCTCGCGAACGCCAAGGGTAATTATTGTGGCCTGGGATTTTACTCTACGCGAACGCGTAGAGGAAGCATGAACGCGGAGCACTGGACAGTGCTTCTACGCGAACGCGTCCCCAGGGGTGCGAACGCATAGTGTTAGGCTGGGGTCTGGGGGGCTGGGTAGTTTGTTCTTCGCGAACGCAGCCCTATGCTCGCGAACGTATAGGCCAGTGGGGTCAAACCTACGCGAACGCGGCCAAGGACTCGCGAACGCGTAGGTCAGGTTAGTCAACCCTTTGCAAACGCGGCCAGGGGCCCGCGAACGCGAAGGGTATTTTTGCCCAGTTATTAAAATACCCCAAAACAGAATACCATATGGGAATTCTCACAATTTTCACTTCATTATTCTTCTCCAAACCCCATTGAAGATCTCCAAGCCATTTTCTCCTCAATAACCATTTGGATATTATCATTTCGGAGTTGGATTCGAGAGGCAAGGTTGTGATTGATGCTTGACTTGCATTTTTGGAGCCGAGGTAAGTGTTTGGCCTAACCTTAGCTTG
>ML473943.1:0-11629 GCA_005239535.1 Nicotiana rustica | reverse complement strand
AGCACATAAAATGCAAGGTATATAATGCTTAAAATCATGAATTCTAGCCACGCATCAAGACCCGAGGTAGATCTGCCGACGTCCGCAGATTCCTGGAGTCCCCTCCTATATTCTTATTTATTGTTTCCTTTAGTTCACATACATTTATACATTTTTCTTTCAGCCAAATATTTGTAGTAAATTCTTAGTAGTCTGTGAGTTGTGACTCCAGATCATGGGTGGTTAGACATATAGATATTATATGCGTAGTGTTATTATGCAAATTTTGTTTCTTTATTAAAGTTTCATGAGTTGAATTGTAGTGGATCTCCGTAAATTTTAAGATTTCTATGTTCTAAACCTCTAATGTTGGCTTGCCTAGCAAGTGCGGCGTTAGGTGCCATCACGGTCCTGACGGAAGGAATTCGGGTCGTGACAAGTTGGTGTCACATCACTAGGTTAGTTAGGTCTCACAATTCACGGACAAGCTTGGTAGAGTCTGGGGGATCGGTACGGAAATGTCTGTACTTATCTCCCATAGGCTATAAAGTTAGGAACACGTTCACTTTTATTTAACTCTGTCGTGCGATTCTTGTTATCTCAATACTGATTGAACTCTTCTATTCTTATTCTCTCGCAGATGGAGAGAACACGTACCGATTCTTATTCTGAACAGCAGCCGGATCCTCCAACAGCAGCTCCTATGAGAGGTAGAGGCCGAGGCCGTGCCAGAGGTCGAGGCAGGGGAAGGGCTCAGCCCAGGTCCCAAGCAGCATCTTCAGTTGCGGAGCCTCAGGTAGAGTTTGACGAGGAGGTTCCAGCTGAGACTATTCCTGTCGGACCAGCTAAGGTCCCAGAGGGGTTTATTGCCACCCCGGTACTTCAGGATGCCTTGGTTCGATTAGTGGGCCTTATGGAGAGTGTGGCCCAAACTAGCGCATTCCCCATGGCACCAGCCGTATCACAGGCTGTACGAGGAGCCCAAACTCTTTCCACCCACACTCCAGAGCAGATGGCTCCCCAGTTTCAGACTCCAGCAGCCCATCCAGTTGGGGTAGTTTAGCCGGTTGCTGCAGCACCGCCCGATGATAGGGCAACTATGTCCTCTGAGGCTTTGTGGAGATTGGATAGGTTTACCAAGATTTTCCCAGTTCATTTCAGCGGTGCCACTTCAGAGGACCCCCATGAGTACCTTGATATGTGCCATGAGGTTCTTCGGAACATGGGTATATTGGAGACCAATGGAGTCGACTTTGATTCTTTTCAGATGACTGGTTCCGCCAAGAAATGGTGGAGAGATTATTTATTGACTAGACCAATTGGGTCGCCTGCTTTATTTGGGATCAGTTCTCACATCTCTTATTGGAGGAGTTTCTGCCTATCACTACGAGAGAGGAGCGCCACCATCAGTTCGAGCTTTTCCAGTGGGGCAGCATGACTGTTACTCAGTATGAGACTCGTTTCATGGATTTGTCCCATCATGCTATTCTTTTTCTCCCCACACACACACACACAGAGAGAGAGAGAGAGAGAGAGAGAAGGTGAGCAGGTTTATTGAGGGTCTTGCTCAGCCTATCAGATTGCAGATGGCTAAGGAGACCGGGAGTCAGATCTCTTTCCAGGATGCGGCCAATGTGGCCAGGCGAGTTGATGTGGTTCTCGGATTGGGAGGTCACGGGTCAGACAAGAGACCTCGCCATTCCAGTGGGTTCAGCGGTGCCTCATCTGGAGGAGGGGGTACTTATGGTAAAGGCCATCCTTCCAGGCCATTTCATTCATCACTCCAGGCATCCCAGAGTGCCCCAGGTGGTCGTGGACTTTATATGCCTTATTCTGATCAGCCAGATCATATCAGTGCACCTCCTCTTTCAGGGTGGTTATTCAGGTCGACATGGTCAGTTTGCCGGCCAGCAGTCTCAGCAGCCAAGATCATGTTATACTTGAGGTGACCCGAGGCACATTGCTAGATATTGTTCTCGTGCATTGAGTAGTTCGTAGTACCAGAGTTCTATCCGACACCAGCTTCCACACCGCCTACCCAGCCAGCCAGAGGTAGGGTTCAGGTAGCTAGAGGTAGGGGCCAGATTATTAGAGGTGGAGGTCCGGTCGCTAGAGGTGGAGGACCTCCAGTCAGAGGTCGTCCCAGAGATATGGTTCAAGGTGGTGGGGCCCAGCCCCGATGTTATGCCTTTCCAGCCAGACTTGAGGCTAAGTCATCCGTGCTATTATCACATGTACCGTTTCAATTTGCAGTAGAGATGCTTCAGTTCTATTTGATCCGGGGTCTACCTACTCCTATGTGTCATCCTATTTTGCTTCATATTTGGTTGTGCCCCGTGATTCTTTGAGTGCCCCTGTATATGTGTCCATGCCCGTGGGGGATGCTATTATTGTAGATCGTGTGTATCGCTCGTTTAAGGTCTCTATTGGGGGTCTTGAGACCACTGTATACCTTTTGCCCCTTGATATGATTGATTTCAATGTCATATTGGGCATGGATTGGCTATCACCTTATCACGCTATCTTGGACTGTCATGCCAAGATAGTGACCTTAGCCTTGCCGGGGTTGCCTCGATTAGAGTGGAGAGGGACTCCTGGCCATTCTTCCAGCAGAGTTATTTCTTATATGAAGGCTCGGCGTGTGGTCGAGAAGGGGTGTTTGGCCTATTTGGCTTATGTTCGTGATTCTAGTGTTGAGGTTTCTTCTATGGATTATGTGCCTGTTGTTTGTGAGTTTCCTAAGGTATTTACTGCAGACCTTCCGGGGATGCCACCCGATAGGGATATTGACTTTTTTATTGATTTAGCTCCGGGCACTCAGCCCATTTCTATTCCGCCATACCGGATGGCCCCACCAGATTTGAAAGAATTGAAGGAAAAGTTGAAGGATTTTCTTGATAAGGGCTTCACTAGACCTAGTGTCTCGCCCTGGGGTGCCGGTTTTGTTCATGAAGAAGAAAGATGGGTCTATGAGGATGTGTATAAATTATCGGCAGTTGAACAAAGTCACTATCAAGAACAATTATCCGTTGCCGAGGATTGATGATTTGTTTGATTAGCTTCAGGGTGCCAAAGTGTTTTCAAAGATTGATTTGAGATATGACTACCATGAGTTGAGGATTAGGGCATCTGGCACTATGAGTTTCTGGTAAGGTTCTTTGGGTTGACTAATGCCCCAGTAGCATTTATGGACTTGATGAACCGAGTGTTCAAGCCTTATCTGGATTCCTTTGTGATTGTGTTTATTGATGATATTTTGATGTACTCCCGCAGTCGGGAGGAGCATGAACAACACCTCAGGATAGTGCTCCAGACCTTGAGGGACGGTCAGTTGTATGCTAAATTCTCAAAGTGTGAGTTTTGGTTGGATTCAGTTGCCTTCTTGGGCCACGTCGTATCAGCAGAGGGTATTTAGGTGGATCCTAAGAAGATTGAGGCGATCAATAATTGGCCTAGACCCACTTCGGCTACGGATATTAGGAGCTTCTTGGGTTTGGGGGATTATTACCGTCGGTTTATGGAGGGGTTTTCATCTATGGCATCCCCGATGACCAGGTTGACCCAGAAGGGTGCCCAATTCAGATGGTCGAACGAGTGTGAGGAGAGCTTTCAGAATCTCAAGATAGCATTGACTTCAGCATCGGTGTTGGTATTACCATCAGGTTTAGGATCTTACATAGTGTATTGTGATGCCTCCCGTGTTAGGCTCAGAGCGGTATTGATGCAGGAGGGCAGGGTGATTGCATATGCGTCTCGGCAGTTAAAAGTTCATGAGAAGAATTACCTTGTTCATGATTTGGAGCTGGAAGCCATTGTTCACGCGCTGAAGATTTGGAGGCACTATCTTTATGGCGTGTCATGCGAGGTTTTCACGAATCATCGCAGCCTTCAGTATTTGTTCAAGCAAAAGGATCTCAATTTGAGGTAGAGGATATGGTTGGAGCTATTGAAAGACTATGATATCACCATATTGTATCATCCAAGAAAGGCCAATGTGGTGGCCGACGCATTGAGTAGGAAGGCAATGAGTATGGGCAGCCTTGCATTCATTCCAGTCAGTGAGAGGCAGTTAGCTTCAGATATTCAGAACTTGGCCAACCAGTTGAGGTTGGATATTTCAGAGCCCATCCGTGTTCTAGCTTGCACAGTCTCTCGATCTTCCTTGTTCGAGCGTATCAGAGATCGTCAATATGATGACCCTCACTTGATGGTCCTTAGGGACACAGTTCGGCTCAGTAGTGCCAAGCAGGTTACTGTTGGAGATGAAGGCATTTTGAGGATGCAGATCCGTGTGTGTGTGCCTAATGTTGATGGGCTTCGTGAATTGATCCTTAAGGAAGTTCACAATTCTCGGTATTATATCCACCCGGGCGCTGCCAAGATGTATCAGGATCTGCGACAGTATTATTGGTGGAGGAGGATGAAGAAGGATATAGTTGCTTACGTGGCTCGGTGCTTGAATTGTAAGCAGGTGAAGTACGAGCATCAGAGACCCGGTGGTTTGCTTCAGCAGATGGAGATTCCTGAGTGGAAGTGGGGGTGTATCACTATGGACTTTGTTATTGGGCTCCCATGGACTCAGAGGAAGTTCGACGCCGTGTGGATTATTGTGGATAGGCTGACTAAGTCAGTGCACTTCATTCCTGTGGCAGTTACCTATTCCTCGGAGCGGTTGGCTGAGATTTATATTCGGGAGATCGTCCGTCTTCACGGTGTGCCCGTGTCTATCATTTCTGATCAAGGTACGCAGTTTCCCTCGCACTTCTGGAGGGTAGTGCATCATGAGTTGTGTACGCGGGTGGAGCTGAGCATAGCATTTCATCCTCAAACGGACGGGCAGTCTGAGCGTACTATTCAGATCTTGGAGGATATGCTCTGCGCTTGTGTCATAGATTTCGGAGGATCGTGGGATCATTTCTTGCCCCTTGCAGAGTTCGCCTACAACAACAGCTACCAGACGAGCATTCAAATGGCTCCCTATGATGCATTATATGGTAGACGGTGCAGGTCTCCAATTGGATGGTTTGAGCCGGGAGAAGCTCGGTTATTAGGTACAGATCTAGTGTAGGAGGCCTTGGACAAGGTCAAGATTATAAAGGATCTAATTCGTACAACTTAGTCCAGAAAAAAGAGTTATGCCGACCGTAGAGTTCGTGATGCAGTATTCATGGTCGGGGAGAGAGTATTGTTTCGGGTATCGCCCATGAAGGGTGTCATGATATTTGGAAAGAAGGGCAAGCTGAGCCCTAGGTATATCGGGCCTTTTGAGATTTTTGATAGAGTGGGAGAGATGGCTTATAGAGTTACGTTGCCTCAAGGGTTATCATCAGTTCATCCAGTATTCCATGTGTCCATGCTCCGGAAGTATCATGGTGACCCGTCCCACGTATTAGATTTCAGCTTTATCCAGTTGGACAAGGATCTGACTTTTGAGGAGGAGCCGGTAGCCATTTTAGATAGGCAGGTTCGTCAGTTGAGGTCGAAGAGTTATCCTTCAGTTCGAGTGCAGTGGAGAGGTCAGCCTGTTGAGGCAGCTACTTGGGAGTCTGAATCGGACATGCGGAGTAGATATGCCCACCTATTCGCAAGTTCAGGTACTTTTCTATGTTCGTTCGAGGACGAACGTTTGTTTTAGATGTGGAGATTGTGATGACTCAAAGGGTCATCTTGTGATTTAAGACTCTATTCCGTGCTCGTTAGCCTTAGAAACCTCATTTTTTGTCCTCGATTTACGTGCGTAGTCCGGGCACGTTTCCGGAAAGCCTTTATGTGGAAATTTGAGAAAATAATAATTTTAGCTTTTAAAAGTTGATTTTTTTTACATCGGTCAACATTTTTAAGTAAACGGACCCGGACCCGTGTTCCGATGGTCCCGATGGGTCCATAGTAAAATATGGGATTTGAGCGTATTCCCGGAATTGAATTCCGAGATCCCTAGCTCAAGAAATAAATTTTTGACTAAAACNGCTCGGAATCGAATTCCGAGATCCCTAGCCTGAGAAATAAATTTTTGACTAAAATTGAATTACAGAAAATTATTAGTTCTAAAGAATGTGCTTAATGCTTGACTTTGATGGTATCGGGCTCGTATTTTTGGTTTTAGAGCCCGGTACAGGTCCGTTACAATATCTAAACCATGTCTGTGAAATTTGGTGAGGAGCGGAGTTTATATGACGTGATTCTGACCTTCAGTTGAGAAAATAGTAACTTTAAGTGTTCTTGAGAATTTCATTGATTTTGATGCTAAATCTGTAGTTTTAGGTGTTATTTGGTGATTTGATCGCACGAGCTAGTCCGTATGATGCTTTTAAACTTGTGTGCATGTTTGGTTTGGAGCCCCGAGGGCTCGGGTGAGTTTTAGATAGGCTACGGGATGTTTCAGACTTAAAATTTCTGTTGTTTTGTTGTTTTCTGGTGCACAGGTATTTTGTGCTTCGCGATCGCGAAGCCAGGCTCGCGATCACGAAGTGTAATCTAGGCTGGGATTAATTTTCTTCTTGGCGAACGCGAAGGAATGGTCGCGAACACGGAGCATTGGGGGTGGTACCCTTCCAAACATGATCAGTCTCTCGCGAACGCGATGGTTTTAAGGGACCTGAGGGAGGGGTCGATAACCTTCTATGCGAACGCGACACTTGGCTCGCGAACGTGGAGGCTTAGGGGGAGTATGACTTCACGAACGCGTGGGTTACCTTGCGAAAGCGTAGGCTAATAGGGCCATAGCTTTGCGATCGCGACAGGCTTCTCGCGAACGCGATGAAGGCCTGTCCAGTGTTTTAAATAGAATCCAAAATTTGGACTTAGTCCCAAATTACATTTTTCAACCATATAACTCGAGCTCGGGGGTGAATGAGTAAACGGATTTTGGTCTGAACCTCGAGTTTTGACCAAGCGGGTCCGGGGGAAATTTTTGACTTTTTAGAAAAATTTTGGGAATTCTATAATTGTGCATTGAAATTGATTTCTTTAGCGATAATTGATGATATTAAGCTAATTATGATTAGATACGAGTGGGTTGAAGGTGAATTCTAAAGGAAAAGTGGTACTTGAGTAGTGAGTGGCCTACGAATCGAGGTAAGTGTTGTGTCTAACTTTGGCTTGAGGGAATAGGTAATTGTTTGCTTATTTGCTACATGTTTGGTTGCTGAATACAATGTATAGGTGAGGTGATGAGCACCTATGTATTGTTGTCGAGTCATAGCATGCGAGTGAATTCTGTTCTTGTAAATTTTGTAGTCTTTAATCATATTATCTATGCTTAGCATTGTCGTTTGTAAATGTTGGGTGACTTTATCCGGTTTTACCGAGATTTGGTAACTTTTGAATATCGGTTCAAGGTTGAGGTTTATATTGTGATATTAAGCATTGATGAAATACTGGTTTCTTTGTGATATTTCCATCTATCTGTTGTTGTTGATTCTTGATTGGTGAGGAGGAGTGTAAAGCACAAATGATGATGTCGTGCCATGCATTATTTATATTGTGAGGAAGAGTGTAAAGCACGAAGAGTGATGTCGTGCCATATTTTATGAGTGTTAATGCACGAAGGGTGATGTCGTGCCATGATTTGTGAGTGATAAAGCACGAAAGATGCCGTGTATATTATGAGAGGTTCAATACACGAAGGGTGATGTCGTGCCATGATTTGTGAGTGATAAAGCACGAAAGATGCCGTGTATATTATGAGAGGTTCAATACACGAAGGGTGATGTCGTGCCGTTCTATTTATTTATTTGGTGAGGTTGAGAGTAAAAGCACGAAGGGTGATGCCGTGCAATTTTCATTTGGTGTTCTACTTGCTTAATTCGCTTAAGGATTACTGTTTAATTATGTATTACTATTGTTTCTCACTCCTTATATTGAAATCCCCCATTGTATGTCCCCTCCCCATTATTTTTGCTTAATTCTTTGTTACTTTTGTTGCCTTTAGCATGATTATACTGTTCAAGTTATATGTGTGTGTCTTGTCCTAGCCTCGTCACTACTTCGCCAAGGTTAGGCTTGACACTTATTAGTACATGATGTCGGTTGTACTGATACTTCACTCTGCACTTTCTGTGCAGATCCAGGTATCGGTCCGAGCTGATTCTGAGATCATAGTTGACTTTTACGCAGGAGACCCGAGGTAGATCTGCTGACGTCCCCAGATTCCTGGAGTACCCTCGTATATGCTTATTTACCGTTTCCTTTAGTTCACAAACAATTATACATTTTTCTTTCAGCCAAATATTTGTAGTAAATTCTTAGTAGTCCGTGAGTTGTGACTCCAGATCATGGGTGGTTAGACATATAGGTATTATATGCGCAGTGCTATTGGGCAAATTTTGTTTCTTTATTAAAGTTCAATGTGTTGAACTATAGTAGATCTCCGTAAATTTTAAGATTTCTATGTTGTAAACCTCTAATGTTGTCTTGCCTAGCAAGTGCGGTGTTAGGCGCCATCACGGTCACGACGGTGAAAATTTGTGTCGTGACATTATGATTTTAAAGATTTTGCTTAATGTTTATTCTTGTTGGTATTGGGCCCGTATTTTAGTTCCGGAGCCCGCTACAGGCCCGTTGTGATATTTATACCTTATCTATGAAATTTAGTGAGAAACAAAACTGATTTGACGTGATTCGGACGTCCGGTTGGGAAAATGGAAAAGTGTTCTTGAAATTTTCATATGTTTTAGTGCTAAATTCGTAGTTCTAGGTGTTATTTTGGCGATTTGATCGCACAAGCAAGTTCGTATGATATTTTTAGACTTGTGCACATGTGTGGTTTGGAGCCCTGAGGGCTCGGGTGAGTTTCAGATAGGTTACAGAGTGAAAAGAACTTAGAAAGAATTGTTGGTGTGATTCAGGTCTGCAGATCTCGCATTTGCGAGCCTCACATTTGCGAAGAAGTTACACATTTGCGAGCATAGGGCTGGGCTGGGTAGTCTTACAATTGCGAGAAAAGGATCGCATTTGCGACAAAGTGTTCGCATTTGTGATAGCTGCAGAAAAAGCATTCGCATTTGCGATACTTCTCTCGCTTTTGCGAGCTTCGCAAATGCGAAGCTCAGGTCGCAAATGCGACCTCTGCAGCTGATAGGTCTTGAATTAGACGGGATTTTCCTCATTTTTTCAACATTTCCAAACATTAGAAACTCTTTAGGCGATTTTTCAAAGGCAATTTCTTCCCCAAATCATAGGTAAGTGATTCTTAACTCATTTCTTTCAATCTTTCACTTCAATTTACAAGATTTCAACCTAAAATCCAAGGTTTTCATGGTGGAATTGCCGATTTTTGGGTAGAAACTGGGTATTTCAAAATTTGGGGATTTAGACCTCAAATTGAGGTCGGATTCCAAAACCAATTTTATATTAGAGCTCGGGGGTGAATGAGTAATCGGGTTTTGATATGAATTTTGGGTTTGGATCAAGCGGGCCCGGGTGTTGACTTTTTTCAAAGATGACCTAAATTGAACCATTAGTTATCGTGGGTGATTCCTAAGGCTTATTTTGAATCATTTGATTGATAATTTTCTAGATATTGTTGGCTCGGAGGTTAATTTGAAAGGCAAGGTTGTGATTGAACTTTGAGTGATATTTGGAGTGAGGTAAGTGTTGTGTCTAACCTTGACTTGAGGGTTTAGAAACCTTTGAATTGTTTGTTATGTGATATATCATGTGAGCGCCGTATAGGTGAGGTGACGAGTACCTATGCGCCGCCAATTTACCTGTTTTACTTGTTTTCTTCTGTTTTCCCTTATATTATTTTCCTTCTTGCTTTACTTGTTACATGTCTAACTGTAATTCCGCGCTTAATTGTTACCTGTTGGATATTTGTTCCCCCGTAGGATTACTGCTTCCCGTTTTATTGGTTTAAGCTGTTCTTATTGGCAATTTCTGTGATATCCTGGTTTGGTCTTGCTGAGTAGTAGTAAACTTATTGAGTTTTATTGTTTATACGGCTTCCAGTTGCTTTGTTCCAAATTTCAAGTGTTGGTAAGGTTCTGTACACTATGTGTGATTTACTATGATATGGTGGGATCGGGTTACACGTTGCAACAGGAGGAATAAGGGAGGATTTATGAGGAGGAATAAGGGTGAATATAATTATTCGGTGGGATCGGGTTGCACGCTGCAACAAGAGGAATAAGGGTGGATTGAAACTGAGTAACAAGGGTGAATTATTATGTTGATATTGATATATGGGAGATCGGGTTGCACGCCACAACATATATATACATTATTTACTTTTATTGTAATTGTTATGGAGGAATAATGGAAGATTGGTGGGATCGGGTTGCACGCTACAACATATATATTATTTACTTTTATTGTAATTGTCACAGAGGAATAAGGGAGGATTGGTGGGATCGGGATGCGCGCCGCATCAATATGTGTGTTTATTTATTTTTCGTTGAGTGTATAAATTATTCGATGCTTTTACATTTCGTCTGAGGATTGGTTATAGCTGGATATTGATAAGACACTGAGGTTACGTATTTATTCTTGAAATTTACTGCTTTAAATTACTGTTCTCCCTTCCTTCCTTATTATTTATCGACTGTTGCATATATTGTGGGTGTCCCGCCGTAGCCTCGTCACACATTCGTCGAGGTTAGGCTCGGACGTACCAGTACATGGAGTCGGTTATACTGATACTTCACTCGGTACTTCCTGTGCAGATTTCGGAGCAGGTTGTGGCTGACTGAGAGATTTGGCTCAGGTTCACAGTTGGAGATCCAAGGTAGTCCTGCTGGCATTCGCAGACCCTGGCGTCCCCTTCTACATCTCTTTATTACTATTTTTCTTTCTTTTCGAAAATAGATGTAAATTTCTTTCAGACTCATGTTTGTAGAAAATCATAGTGTATTCGTGAAATTGTGACACCAGGTTTCTGGGGAGGAGTAGAATGTAAATGACTTCGATTTCTATATACCGTACAACCATTCCACTTGATTTTGTCTAATTACTAAAAATGGATATAAATGGATGATAACCTCTAACATTTGCTTGCCTGACAAGTGTGATGTCAGGCGACTTCATGATCCCGACAGTGGAAATTTCGGGTCGTGACATTTGTATTAAAAATGATATTTGCATAATTTCTAATACGAAGGTATAAGTTATCCCGACATTAACTACCCTAACCCTACTATGTATAAGTTATCCCAGTATTAATTTTAATCCCGAGATAACTTATCTTAAGTTTGTTAACCAAATAAAGTATTAAGGTGATATTAAATTTTTATGCAGCACTATTTGTACTATACCTCGTACCAAACGACCCCTTACTTTACTATTGTAATATATAAAATTTAATGATTTTATAGTTATAGTAAGTTAAATTAAGTTACTTTTAATTAAGATACTAATTTATGAATTGCTTTTACAGTGAATAAAGATCCGTGAATATACGCTGAAATTAACCCTTTGTCATATAATAATTAACTTGAAAATTGAACTGTACAACTTTTAAAGGAATATTTATCTTCCTCAGCTCATACTTAACTGACTAATAATTGATGTCCACGTGTCAATAGTTCAACTTGACATCCAACTTGCAAAACATTTGATTTACTCTCCACTTCTACTGCTTCAGATTTCTCAGCTGCAACAGCTTTTCTTCTCCGTTTCACTGAACTATTTTCCGACGAACTAGCCGGTTCAGGCG
>ML473942.1:806-27861 GCA_005239535.1 Nicotiana rustica | reverse complement strand
CTTTATTGAAACGATAATGATAAGCATATGTACAAATCGATAATCGATAAGCAATTATCGATAAGGGTCAAAATCGAATCGATAAATCGAATGCACATCCCTAGCTTCAGGAACTTTAAATCCTTCAGGAATTTTCATAAAAATTTCATTGTCCAGGGAGCCGTATAAGTAGGTTGTACAACATCCATTAACCGCATATCAAACTTTTCATGGACTGCAAGATTTATTAGATACCTGAAGGTAATTGCATCTATCACAAGAGAATATGTCTCCATATAATCAATGTCAGGACTTTGCGAAAACCCTTGTGCAACAAGTCGTGCTTTATATATTACGACTTTACCTTTCTCATTTCATTTTTGCACAAAAACCCATTTGTACCCCACTGGCTTGACACCTTCAGGCGTTCGGACTATTCATCCGAAAACTTCACGTTTTTTGAGTGAAGCCAATTTCGCTTGAATTGCGTTTTCTCATTTTGGCCAATCATTTCTTTGTCTACATTCATCGATAGATTTTGGCTCAAGATCCTCATCTTGTTGCATTATGTCAACTGCAACATTATATGCAAAATTGTTGTTAACAACAACTTTATTTTGGTTCCACCTTTTTCCCGTAGAGACATAACTTATTAAGATCTCTTCATTTTCAGGTACTAGAACCTCCTGTGAGGTCTTATCAATTACTATGTCTTTATGCTCCTCTTGAGCAATTTCCTCCATGTTATGATCAACTTGATCATCATTTGCTCTTTTCCTTTTTCGGGGATTTGTATTCTTGGAACCGATTGGTCTACCACGTTTAAGGCGTGGCCTAGACTCATTTGCATTATCATACTGTCCAGTTGGGACATCAGCTCGAATTGGAGCATTTACAGCTGGAATATGCGATTTTAGTAACCCGTGGAAGGTTAGTAAATGCATCTGACAATTGATTTGCAACATTTTGCATATAAATAATCTTTTGAACTTCTTGTTCACATTGATTTGTACGAGGATCCAAATGAGATAGAGATAATACGTTCCAATCTATCTGTTTTTTCCAGCTGTTTATTTTCTCCCCCTAATGTTGGAAAAACTGATTCATCAAAATGACAATCAGCAAATCTGGCTGTAAACAAACCTCCTGTCATAGGCTCCAGATATTTAATAATAGAAGGAGATTCATAACCAACATATACTCCCAACCTTCTTTGGGGACCCATCTTTGTGCATTATGGTGGAGCAATTGGAACATATACCGCACATCCAAATATTCTTAGATGGGAAATATTTGGCTCCTGACCAAAAGCCAACTGTAATGGGGAGACTTCATGATAACCGGTTGGCCTTATGCGCACAAGTGCTGCTGCATGCAAAATAGCGTGTCCCCACACTGAAAGGGGAAGTTTTGTCCTCATTAGAAATGGTTTAACTATTAATTGGAGGCATTTAATCAATGATTCTGCTAGACCATTTTGAGTATGAACATGAGCAACTGGATGCTCAACTTTTATTTCAGTGGCCATACAATAATCAGTAAAGGCCTGAGATGTAAATTCACCAGCATTATCAAGACGAATTGTCTTAATTGCATAATCTGGAAATCGTGCTCTTAACCTTATTATTTGGGAACAATCTCGCAAATGCCATATTACGAGTTGACAATAAGCACACATGTGACCATCTTGTAGATGCATCTATCAAGACCATAAAATACTTGAATGGTCCACATGGAGGGTGTATAGGACCACATATATCACCATGTATACATTCCAGAAATGCAGGGGATTCAATCCCAACTTTAGCTGCTGATGGTTTAATAACCAATTTTCCTTAAGAACAAGCAGCACAAGAGAATTCCTTAAATTGAAGAATCTTCTTGTTCTTCAATGTGTGCCCATTTGAATTCTCTATTATTCTCCGCATCATGTTAGAATCAAGATGGCCTAATCGATCATTCCAAATGATAAAATCATTAGAAGTAGTAAACTTTTTGTTTACTATGGTATATGATTCAACCACACCAATATTTGTGTGGTACAATCCAGAAGAAAATGCGGGTAATTTTTCGTGCACAGATTTTTTCCCCGCTTTTATTGTAGTAATATAAAGGTATTCAACCTTTCCTTCGTTACAGGTCTCAACATGGTAGCCATTTTTGCGAATAGCTTTGAAACTCAACAAGTTTCTTTGAGACTTACTACAATACAATGCATTATCAATAGTTAATATCGTTTCTCCAGGTAGTAATAAGGCTGCTCTTCCAGAGCACTCAATTAACTTTGTACTACCAGATATTGTATTAACATATGCCTTTTTCATAACCAAATAAGAGAAAAAATTATTTTCTCTTAATATTGTGTGAGTTGTAGCACTATCCAAAAGGCATATATCTTCAATACTCATCTTGGATTCAATTGAAGACTGGGAAATTTATTTTCTTCATAAAAAAATAAAAGTACACCATGAGAAATACGAAAAAACTAACAATAACACATGACAACTTAAGTACTACTTGAACATAAAAATAACTTTAAAACGAGAGAAAAAAATACTGAAAATAAATATAACAACATAATTGCATTCCCTAGTTTAACGATCAAACTTTAGTTTTGATCTCCAAAGAAGTCTTTAACTTCCAAATGAGTAAGATCATCGAGGCCTTCAAACTCATCATCATTCAAAGCAAGATTTGCCTTGGCATTGTCATCAGTTTTGTTTGAAGGCCCTGCCTCAAAATCCTTTTTAAAGGTCAAGTGAGACTCCACTGGGGCATTAGCAGAAGATGCTCCAACATTATTTGCCTTTCTTTTGATGGAGTTTTGATAAATCCTGACAAAATGCTCAGGTGCACGACATTCAATTTTTCAATGACCTTTCATGCCACAGCGGCAGCAGTTACCGCTTTTGCCTCTTGAAGGATTGTTTTGAGAACCCATATTGTTCTCTCGTTTGCCATGACCACCACGATGATGACTATTATATCGTTTCTTACCATTGACATGCCCACGTACATTCATATGTCCATGATTACCATTCTGTCTTTTTCCAGACTCATCACGTCTAGCTGTCATATTCGCTTCAGGAAGCAGAGTTGACCCTGTGGGATGGGCTTCGTGATTTTTCAGCAAAAGGGTATTATGTTGCTCAGCCACCAGAAGGCATGAGATCAATTCAGAATACTTTTTAAAACCCTTTTCACGGTATTGTTGTTGTAATACCATATTTGAGGCATGAAAAGTCGTAAGAGTCTTTTCCAACAACTCCTCATCATTCATAACATCCCCACATAATTTTAACTGGGAAGTTATTCGAAATACAGCAGAGTTACACTCACTTACGGTCTTAAAATCTTGCAATTATAAGTGCATCTACTCATATCGAGCCCCTGTCAATACCATAGCCTTAAGGTGATCAAACCTTTCCTTCAAGCCAATCCACAATTGAAGTGGATCTTTCACTGTTAAATATTCAACATTCAAACCTTCATCCAAATGATGACGAAGGAAAATCATGGCCTTCGCTTTGTCCNTAATGGTGTCACCAAGACCTTTAGCGGCTAAGTGAATCTCAGCATCAAGAACCCATGATAGGTAATTCTTTCCAGAAATGTCAAGTGCCACAAACTCAAGCTTTGACAAATTCGACATAGTGAAAACTATCAAAGAAGATAAATAATTAGAAATCATTAGGATAGTAGTGTAAAGAATCTTAAAAATTGACATAATATCAAATTTGTGATCTATATACACTAAAGTAATAATTCCATAGAAAAGAATATTATTTTTTTTCCTTTAAATTATTAGAATCCTTGATATTAACTATAACAAAAATGTCTTCTAACTTTAACACAATTTCAAATGTCGAACAACATAAAATAAGTATTTTTCTATCAATTAATTCTACTAACATGAAAATTAGCAACTTTCACATAACAATCATGCAAATAACTTAAAATAAAGAAACATAGAATTCTTTATTTTTACACATATCTAGAGATTTGAGAAATTATGAAATTGCATATTAAAGACACTAATCATGAAATCAAAATATACGACGAAGAAAACAAAATAAATAAATATACCCGAACAACGAAAAAAAGCGCAACTTCGTGTTGATAACGTATTAAGAAATGTAGCTCAAAGTAACAATATAAGACAAAAAGATAAGTATAATAAGAGAAGAAGAGATAACTTTTTTATTTCATCAAGTGTTCAAGTGTATCCCATATCTCATTTCATGCCTCTATTTATACTATTACATAGAAGGTTACAAAATGATTGTCTTAAACATGACATTAACAATTGAGATCATGGGGAGGGGTTATGGAGGTGTGGGAGTTACAATCATAATAGTGATGAGTAGTGGGACGTTATTAACATCATGGGTGAAAGTAGTGGGAGTAGTGGACATCCACATTTACTAAAGAATTTATAACAGTTTTAAGGATATGTGATTTCACCTAGCACAAATTGATAAATGTGATGATTAATGCTAATAATTAACAATAAAATAAAGCAAACCAGTTTAAAATGAAACTTGGCCCTCGAGCTAGATTACCCTTAAACCAGCTGAGAATGTAGTTAAGTAATATAAATTGAACTGAAGAACAAGAGAATTTAAGAGAGAAGAGAGTATTATACTGCTTTGTTATGCGAGAGTTGAATGATTACAAATGATTAGAACCCCCTTTATAGAGTAGAGGAATTCCCCTTTATGGTGCAGTTCTAATTACAGAAGGAAATCCCATGATTAGCTAAATAACCGTTCTTGATTTGATCCGTTCCGAGATTTTCACCACGATCCTCGACCGGTTACGGATATCTCGACTTTCCGTTAGTACGCTATCTTTGCTTGCTCGATATCTATCATGTTTGGTCTCGATCATTACTGGTCTCGATCTTGATTGGTACCTCGAATCCCGAGCTTGGTACCTCATCTTCATGTCTCGGTCCGATATAATGGAGCCGATCCTCGAGCCACCATCCCGGTCTCAGTTAATTAACAAAATCGAGAGAGCTCGATTTTAACCGTATACAAATAGTCCCCTCATTTTTTGGAATGTAATGACAAGAAACAAATTGAGTCTTCAATCTCTACCCCGATTTGTCATGACGTCATCATCGTGACGTAAGCGATAGAAGTGACTGCGTCTCCTCGGTACAGTTCCCCAGGTATTTAATGTGTGTCAGTTGATGGTCGGCCACTAGCAGTTTTGAACTGTCACCGTGAAACCCATAAATAGGTCTCTTTTCCATTGATTCAAACTTTACTTTCAATCTCTTCTGCTTTATTCTTCAAAACTCTCTACATCTTTCAAGTTTTTCATCTTCAAATATTCAAGTTCCTTTGTTGATCTCTTCTCAAAACACCAAATATTATCACCCATATTCTTCTTTACCCTTAAAACCTAATGGCGAAAACGTTCAAAACAGTTCCACAAAAAGAGACCGCCTCCTCATCTCGGGTGACCGGCGAGAAAAGAATGGCGGAGCCACGCTCTGAGGAGCTTGTACCCAGGGGTGCGTTATTAGTTCCGACTTCAAGGTCGAGAAAACCTCATATGTCCCCGATCGATGCAAGCCGGTCTCGAGATACATATGCTTGATTCACGAGAATTTCCTCACACAAATGAAGAAAGAATATAACTGGGGGAACAAAGAAGTAGTGATATCGGCCCCTGAAGAAGACATCACTACTCACGTGGAAGGGTTCTTGAGTGTTTACACTTACCCTTTTCACGCTGGGTCCCCTCGATCCAGTCATCATGTACTTTTGCCGAAAGTGCCAAGTAACTCGTGGACAAATCCACCCCTCTTTCTGGGGGATCGTTATATTGCTTCGATTTTTCGTGAGCAAGATTGATGGGATCCCTTTCACCCTCAACCACCTTATAAGGTTATATATCCCCCGACTCTACCGAGGTGGGTTGATAAACCTCCAAAGCTGGGCCACCAAGGATTTCACCTCAAGCATAGATGAGGAAAGAGACCGGGGTTGGATGGGTCGATCTGTCTGAGTGAGGACCTCGGACTTGATTCCGGCTGAAAGCATGTCGTTCCCCAAGAGATGGAACATTAAACGTAAGTATGATTTTATTAGTTTTTGCATGTTAATGTCACTTCTTCATCTTCTCTTATCGATGTACATTTTTGGTATAGCTGTTGTATGGATGTCGGGTGCGGTTCCCCGTCCCGAGAGATGGGTTAGAATTCTTGTCTCGACTTCAACATATGATGAGTGCGCATGGCGCGATTTATCGAAGGGCCTATGGGAAGCCAAGAACCATGGTAAGACTTTTTCTTGTATTAAATGATTTTAATAGAACATCCCTTCGAACTTACTCAATTTATTCTTCTGCAGCTCTCGGAAAGGATGTAGTCATGAGGCCCCCGTCTAGTGAATAAGAAACCTCACCTCCTGTTCTGAAGCCGACAAAGGAGAACACGAGGAAAATGGCCTTGACCTCTGAGGGTCCATAGCCTATGAAGAGAGTGGATCGTAGGCCAAGAAGGAAAATCATTCACTTGTTTGTGGAGTCAGTTCAACTCCTAAGGGAGGCAGAGGAAGAATGAGAAGAAGAAAAAGAAGATGACTCTGGGCTGGTGGCCCGAGTAAACGATTTCTGAGGCCTAAAAGGCCACTGAGTCGGTTGGAGTCGAAAGCATTCTGTCGTGAGCTGATGGGTTCTCGATAGGAGACTTGGGTGAAGTCCCAAAGCCGGCAAAGGTGGAGGATGCCTTGCCTCGAGGTAAGAAGATGGCGGAAACGGTTGTGGAGACCAATCTCGAGGCTCCTCGAGATAGAGAGAACGCCACAAGAGACCCACTTGGGGTAATATAAATTGGAGACTCCCCGTCACTCTCTTCATTTTTCGAGGAGACGATACGGGAGGATCAAGCCATGAAGACTCCTTACATAGAAGGAGCCCACGGAGGGGATGACCCTTTCCATGGTTATTTCGCTAGGTCGAAGATACTGTTGGCCTTAGTGATTTAGAGATACCGAGGAATAGTTTAGGTGGACCTTCTTCGAGTTTCGGATTATCCAACCGGTTTTCGGCCTCTAGTTTGCCAATCCTGGGTGCAAACGGGCAATCACTATCTCGATCACAAAGGATGCACGAGTTTTTGCCGCCCCCGTAAGGGTGGATAGTTATCTTCAGGTCCTGGTCACGGAGGAGGACCAATATCTAATGGACGAGGTGGGAGCACCGTGTCTCTTTAACGAGGCCCAACAGGCTTTGAATCGGATAAGCCCCAACCCCCTTTGTCAATACTAGTTTCCATACTTGTGTTTTTCTCTTCTTGCCTAATTCTTTTTATCCTATTTGTGTAGGCCTCGGTTCTTCATCATGAATCCTTTTATAGGTCTCAAGGAGAATTGAGCTGGTACGAGGCCGAAATTCAAGGGCTCACTGAGAAGAAGAATTCCCTCAAGCTTCTCAGTGAGAAGAAAGAAGAAGAAACCAAGGGCCTTCGAGTTGAGCTAGTTGTGGCTCTGAAGGAGCAAAGCGACCTGACCAAGTAGGTAATAAGAATCTTAGAAGTTTATGGCATCGATTCGAGTGTGAAGGCTAATAGTTCAATCTCACAGGTCCAACAGAAGCTCGAGATAATCGGGCAACTTCGTGAAGAGGTAGATGCGGTGAAGGCAGAAACTATAGCATGGAAACGAAACACGGATCGTCTTGCCTCAAATAGGGAGGCTGCTCGATCTCAACTATCCTTGCCGAGAGTCAACTCCAAAGCTTGGAAGAGAAGAACTTGGTGCAATCCAAGAAAATCAAGGAGTTCTAGACTCAGTTGGGAAACCTCCGATCGGGAGAAGCTGGTCACGGAGCTTGCAGCGGCCAAATCTGAAGCTGAGACAGCCAAGGCCGATACTAAAGCAATCATATCCGTTTACCAATTCGATGCCGAAGTTTCTCAAGCTCAAGCAAAGGAATTTATCGATGCCTCTAAAATTCAAGCGTTTTGGGTGGACGAGCATGCCAAGTTCCAGTCTCGGAGGGAGACTCTCGAGGAGATCCATCCTCGTGGCTTCGATCTTATGTCGCGCCCCCTTCTCCTCAGGAAATTGGGTTTCGACATTTTCGGGACAACTCCTTTTTGGGATGGGTAAGGAATTGGAATTGGAAGAGTCGCCACCTAACGGATTAAGGTGCGTTAGGGCACCTAGAGAAAATAACTCGTTTAACTAGTTTACATCACCAAAGATCGGGTAAAGGCTCAAATTACCTTGAGGGGAAGGTGTTAGGCACCCCTCGAGGTCCACAACGGTGGGTCCCGACCAAACTTAAATTAAGGGAATTAGTCTAAAATGGAAGAGAGAAATTTGGACAAATACAATACTCAATTTATTTTAAACAAGAATGGGGGGGGATCTTAAGTTTTTTAGCCTATAGGATCACCCCGTGCAATACTTTGTAACTCCTTCAAGTAGGGGTGTCACTCATAGCATTAGCGCACGCACTATCATCTACTTAGTACCCAATTACTATATTTAAGTTGTTACTTAAGCATTCTAGTCGATTCTATCTCGTACCCTATGCGTGCACTACCCGTCCCTTACCTATGGCCCTGGAGGTGTTAGGACCTGTATTTGCGATAGTTCTAGACCCAACCTATGTTGCTCAAAAATGGAAAACCTAGGCAACAAGCAAGAACAAATAGAACTTTCAAATAAGAAACAAGTATGGGCTCATATTAACCTCCACATATAAAGCAACAAAGGCACGCAATTGATTTTAAAGCTCTTATAGGCAGTGTATCTATGCGAGAAGACAAATGCAGAGGCAGTTTTATTATTAAGGCGGGTGTTAAAATCTATTGTTTGCCTACTAATTTTATTCAGTATAATCTGCGCATTTTAGGCAGTATTATAATTATAAACCCAGAACTCAATCCTATAGGTTTGTTGCCTAAGTGATTGATAGTAACGATTGAATTCATAATCGACCAACAAGATCCTATAGGCATGATTTCTACGAGCTTATTAATTACAGACCTATAGACATGATTTCTAGTTACTAAAACTGATTTTAGTCCCATAGACATAGTATCTATTGCCGGATTGACTTAAAACCTATAGGCATGATTTCTAAGTGTAGCACTGATTTTAACTTACAGAGATAGGTTTTATTTCCTTTTTCAATCCTATAGGAATGATTTCTAGTTTCTGAATTGATTCAAATCATATAGACATGATTTCTAGTTACTGAAACTGATTTTAGTCCTATAGACATGGTATCTATTGCTAGATTGACTTAAAACCTATAGGCATAATTTTTAGTTACTGAAACTGATTTTAGTCCTATAGACATGGTATCTATTAACCGTGTATGGGTAGAAATTATGCAGATTACCATGAAGAAACAATTAACTTAAACAACAAGGTCCTACAGGCATGATTGCTAATGCACATTTGTTGGAAACGTGGATAGATCCTATGAACAAAATTTCTAATATGAATTTAATGCCAACCTTATAGGAAGGATCTCTAATATGCAAGTATTGAACTCCGAATTAATACCATCACAAAAGTCCTATAGGCAGGATTTCTAAACGCAATATAGAACTTGTCGCGCCCCCCTTTTTCCCCTCGCGGAGAGATCGGGTGCAGGACATTTGGGTAGAGGCAACTCTTTCCTTTTGGGAAAGGGGGTTTGCATATTTGGAGAGTCTCCACCTAACAATTTTAACGGTGCGTTAGGTCACCTAAGGGGTTCAATTACAGCTACGTTACTAACCAGAGATTGGGTAAGGGCTTGAAATTATCCCAATGGGAAGGTGTTAGGCATTCCTCAAGATCCACAAGTGTGGTTCCCAGCCAAATAGTTTTCGTGAATTTGTAAAATTAGCAAATAACAAGTAAGGGGCTCAAGTAAGAGGGGATCTCAAATATTAAGCAAACAAGTGTTTGGGAAAATAGTTATAAAATGACTAAGTTTTGAAAGGGATTATAATATAACATTTAAAGGAAAGGTGTCCCAGGTTTGAAATAATATGGAACACATCAATGCAATACCCGATAGACACTCCTCGAAGAGGGGCTACACGTGGTATTAGCACATCGGTCATCATATCCATATTCTATCAGTTTGCCTACTGATTGGAGGAGACTATTAACATTAAGCAGTACACATAAAGGAGGCAGGTTTTCAGTTTTTTAAGATTTTATCACCTAAGGCTTGCCTAGGCGTGGGGAAGTACACATTAATTACCAGAATCCATAATGGAACTGTTGTGAATTTTTACCTAAACATGTTGTTCTAGGTTATTCAAAACACAGAAGTCATTACCAGTTATTTTTAGAGAAAACTGAGTGGGGTTGTTTATACCCTTTATACATCAATATTTAAGCTAAGTGTAGTTGAGTAATTAGGGCCCTATAACATGGTATCTAATGCACAAGAAAAGATGCACACACATAATTCCTAAACATGGTTTCTAAATGCACAGGAAAAGATTCACCTTAAAACATGATTTCTAGATGCACAGTAATCACAATCCTAATTTCAGAGTATACTTGTTTATTAGCGCGGTTTTATCTTAAAACATGATTTCTAAGCGTCAATATTTTAATGGTTAAACATAGTTTCAGGAGATGCAAAATAACATGTTCATTAATGTTATTTAGCCTAAAAGCAGGATTTCTAAGCGTACACGGCAGTGAAAGTAGAAAACATCATTTGTTAGAAGGATTTCTCTAAGCAAGTGAGCATGCTGGATAGCAGGTATGAAACCTAAGAAGAAGGATCTCTAATGCATGAACATATGAACCTACACAGGATCTCTATTGCGCAGATAGGAAATAAAAGCTTAAGCATGGTTTCTACCCTTGTAATAGCTAAGCATTCATGGTTACCCCTCCCATTTCACTATCCAGCCCCCATGAGTTGTTTACAAATTATTACAGGCCAGGAACCAT
The DNA here is from genome assembly GCA_005239535.1 of Nicotiana rustica. Lineage (NCBI taxonomy): Eukaryota > Viridiplantae > Streptophyta > Magnoliopsida > Solanales > Solanaceae > Nicotiana > Nicotiana rustica. The sequence continues at coordinate 16,948 of ML473942.1, read as the reverse complement.
GAATTACATAACCAAATAGAAAGAAAATAAGAAGTTATTCTATAGAGAGCCTTCACTTAGGCCCAAATCCTCCAAGCCTTATGCCATATGGTGTTTCATAGCCTTTTCACATTCTGGGCGTGTCAAAGTTCCCTAAGGACCTCAAGGGCTCCCGGGCAATGCTCACACCTAGACTTCGTAACCAAGAATGGAACATGTACAGTGTGGAAGTACCAACCTCAGTGTGTCAGAGTTCAGAGGGAGCTCAAGGGTCCCAAAGCAGTGCTCACACTTAGGGGGGCAGAACTTAAAGGCCTAGGAATCAAGTGAAGTACAGGAGATAGGTTTGAAAAGATTTTTTAGTAGAAAACAATGTTAAAAGGGACTTGCTTGAAATAGTTTTGAAAATAAGAGGGAGTGGTCAAGTAAAACAGATTTGAGAAGAGTAAAGCAATTAGCAGCTCGAACATGGAGCCAAACAGATTCATTAACACTTACAGAACCAAGATAGGTTCAGCAACATAAATCTCCACACAGGGGCCATGGGGATTGGGATACATAGAGCACATAACATGATGAACACATAACAGGCAGAAGTCTTGCAATTGGTACGGGTAGTGGGACACAGACTTAGGAATATTAGTTAGACATGGTCACACAATCAGAAATGCTTAGAGTATAGAATCAATCATGGTTTGAAACCAACACAGAATCAGATTAGAGGGAGTACTGGGATAGGGTAGGACATAATTACACATAGGTTTAAGGAAACAGTTCAGAGTATAGCACGTGTTAAGTAACATGCAATGCAATTATAGTATCCTAGGGATCAGATGCTGAGGCTATAAGGGAGGGGATACCAAGAACTAAACAACATAGTACTCAATTAGTTGCAAGTAGGACAACACAGCCATAAGTAAAAAAAGATCAGAAACAGGATGAATCGTAGTAACCAGAGAAACATGTTGTGTTGGGGACTTCAAATATAAATTGGAAACATATCACTTGAAGATAGCAAGCACAGAGTAAGGAATAAGTAAACAGCACAACTAGTCTTGGCTTTCAGCCGACTAGTAACAACAGACAATCAATAGGAGCAATAGAATGTATGTGTGAGCAAGAGAAAGTAGAACAAGGTATGTTCATCCGTTTGCTAATGAATGAATAAAGTATATATAGTTTTTAAAAGCAGGCAGAGGAATAAGGTAAAAATAATAGTTCAGCAGCAATTCTGAAAATAAACATCAATTAGAATCAATTAAGTATACAGACTTCCTTTAGTTAAGGAATCATACCTAAACGGTAACAAGTAGTGGTAATATAAGGAAAGGAATAAAGTAAAGTGTATATAATTATAGAAATAAACACAATTAGGATCCAATCAATACAAGTACTCCCCACAATTAAGGAGTCACAGTTCAAACGTATATCACAATGGTAAATAGGGAAAGGGAGCTAATTACAAGACCGATTTTAATCGTGCAAAGAGTAGTAAAGGACAGGGCGTGTGATTAAGGCTAGGTACAGAATATGTTAATTAAGGAAAGTATATGATTAATTGACAGCATACTTATACATAACATAAGGTAAAAAATAATTCTGAAAATCAATAAGAGATCCCTTGAAATCACAGGGAATCAGTTATCAAATAAGGCAAATGTCATACAAATATGCAAAAATCAGTAAAGAGTTCCAAGGAAAAATACACAGTTCTAAGGAAAATTCTCGAAGTCATGCAAGATCAGTGAAGTATTAGTCATAGAACTTCAGGGATTCACAAATAGTGAAGATAGCACTGATTTAACATAACACTATGTGAATGAGCAGGTAATAAACAAGAATCAGGACCAGGAGAACAATATCAAAATAAGAGTTAGGGTTTCGTTTAGAGCATGATATAGATAGGAATAATCGAACCCAGAAACTCTAACAAGCAAACATAAGTTAAAATCATAGAATCATAGGATGTTTATGAGAAACATACAGATCAACTAAACATAGCAACCAAGACGAACTCTGAACCCTAAAATTGGGGGTTTTTAACAGAATAACTCAGGTAAAGATAAAACACTTAATCAAACGTTTAAAGTATACTGAGAAATATGGATTAGTACAGAAAATCAGAAGAGAAAGCGTTTTTTGAAAAGGGGTCATGAAACCCTAGTTGAAAAATGGAGAGTCGTTTTAGAGAAAACCGGAGAATCTTTGAGAAAAACAACGAAATAGCTTGAAATATACACAGATCTATCATAGATATAAAAGAATCGGGGAGTTTTAACCATTTAGGGTTTCAAAGAGAACCCAGAAAGATAAGAAAAACCTCAAATATCGCTGGTTTAAACCCTAAAGGTCACAGACCTTGCTTGAATAGCCGGAGGTGGCCAGAGATGGCCGGAGAATGGTGAGAACGGGCCCAGGGGGTAGGAGGATTAACCCAGGTCTCCTGAAGACCTTAGAGATGGCAAACACCGGTGTAAGGGAACCATAGGAGGCAGGAGGATGGTGAGGGCTTCATGGTCTCCGGCGAAGAGACGGCCGGAGAAGACGAAGAGGTTCATCGAAGCCAAAGAGACAGGAAGTCTCTAGAAGAGACTTAGAGAGATAGAGAGAGAGAGTAGAGAGATGAGAGACCAGTGAGAATGAGAGGGATCGGGGGGGTTAGACTAGGTTAATTAAGGTAACAATGATCTAGGCCGTTGATTTAATTTGATCAACGGCTCAGATTGGTTCGGGGTTGGGCCGGGTAGGAAATTGGTTTGGGCTGGGTAGTTAATTGGGTTAAAGGGTCCAGGTAAACTGGGTTGAAATCAAAATTAAAAGTGGCTAAATTTTAAATACCCATAAAATTAGATAAATAATTAATAAAAGGTTAATAATTATATAAAAAGGAAATTAATGCTAAATATATCAAATTAAGATGATTAAATAGTATTTAAATTACAAATGACTAATTATTAAGTAAAAATAGCATAAAATGTATAATTAGGCTATAATTGCAAAGTCATTGCAATTATAGCCAAATAAGGCCAAACAAGTCCAATTTGGCTAATTTGTAAAATAATTAAATCTTAATAGGACCAAAAAATAATATATTGAACCAAAAAATATTTTGAAATCATTTGTAATGCAATTTATAATTAATTAATGGAGATAAACATACTGGATAAATTAGGATAAATTAATAAAAATGTGGGAAAATTACTATTATAAAAACTGATTTTGAAGATATATATGCAAGTTTAAAAAATAATTTGAGGGAAAATTATGTATCAACAGAACTCGCACAGTTATACAGAATTAACAGCATAATTAAATCCTATAGGCAGGATTTCTACCCAGTTTGGCAAAAAGAAATAAGACCCCCCCCCCCAACTTTACTAAATATCCCCAAATCTGTTATTACAAAGTTATTACAGACCAGAAAAACCGAATGAATTACATAATAGTAATAGTTACACTATAGGGAGCCCTCATTAGGCCCAAATAAACCTGGGAACCAGGCCTTCCAACCATAAACACTTTGAAGTACAACATAGTGATTCATCCATAACACATTAGAACCAAGTTTCCAGTGTGTCAAAGTTCCCAAGGGCCTCTGGGGACCCAGGGCAATGCTCACACCAGAATCTCACATTCAGAAGATAGTTCATAAGAGATTGGAAAACCAATACCCAGTGTGTCGGAGTTCACAACATCTCATGTGGACCCTGAGCAGTACTCACACTAGGGTGGTTGGGAACCTAAGGGACTAAGAGTGGGGCTTTTAAAAATTAGTACATAAAAGGGATTAGGGTCAGATTTTAAAGCAGTTTGGTTTCAGAAGAAACAGGGTTTATAACACAGAGTTGCAGGCAGAACTGCACCAAGAAAAACAAACAAGAGATGCTCAAACACATAGTCCAAGTAGGTTGAAGTCTGATTAAGCCAAATTTCCATACTAGTGCTTATGACAATCATTGTTTTAATCACAGAACAATTAGGCAAAAAAATTGTTGAGCTGACCAGACATATGAAACTAAATAACCATACGAAAATCTATAGAGTAAGGATTAATGGACCAATTTCATGCTAGTGGTATAGATACTAAGTTCAGAACAGGTGTAGGATTAACAGGCAATGCATGAAACAAATCTGACATGAGTGCTAACTTATGAGAGGAAAATAACTTAATCCTAAATTAATAGTGTTACTAAATGAGATCACATAATCATATAAAATGACAGAATTATACTGGGAATTGAAACATGCTAGTCGAGCAGCACATATAGAATGAAATTACAAAGGGTTAGGGCATACCAGTTAAGTAAAAAAGCAAGTAAATATTCCACAGCAGTTAGGTTCCAGAATAACTTGGCCTTGGCTTTCAGCAGGCCAAAAGCAAAGGCAATTAGCACAGAATCAGAGTAAGAAAGCTTAAGTTTTAGTGAGAGTATGAGAGTTCAAGTCTGCCCCAAAGGGGAGAAGGAGAAAGAGTTTAAATAGTACTCAATTAGGCAGACAAATAAGGTAATGAATCAGTCGTACACAAATAAGGAATGAGAATAACTCTAGAATCAATTAAAGTCGGGGTTCAATCAATTAACATCCATAATAGCGTATAATCAAGCAAGTACTATTTAGACTAAGATACGGAATTAATTAATAGTCAAGTACTGGATCAAATAAGGTAAGGAAATAATGAGAACATGGTAAATCGAGCAAAATAAGGAAATATCAGTACCATTCAAAAAGAAAAGACTAAAATCTCAGTAAAGATTTCAAAACCCTAATTTTTAGGGTAAAGCATAAAATCAGCGGAGACAACAAAGGTAAAAATCTCATGTTTCAGGGAATGAACATAGACGAGAACACATTCACATAATCAAACAGATCTGGCCATAAATAAAAGGTTCAAAACCCTAATTTAAGGTAAGCCATAAATCAATAAAGTCATAAGTAAAAGATTAAATATTTTAGTAAAAAACGAATATAGACAAAGAGTTATTAAAGAAGAACATAAGATTGAACCAAATCTGGTCCGATTAAAGAGGGTCAAAACCCTAGTTTTAGGTAAGTAAAATATTTAACTAAAAATAGGCAGATTTGTGAGTAACAAAGTAAATATAGATGAAGAATATCATTAAAACAAACTGAAATTGAACCAAATCTGGTTTGAATCAAATATCTGAAACCCTAACTGAAAGATACGAAAATATTTGTACTCCCAGAGGTTAGGATGAACACACACGGAAACAACCAACATATAAGAGATTTTGAACCATATTTGGTTCGAGTCTCTCGAGATTAGCTTGCCATTTGAGGTGAGCAAGTTAAGTAACATCAAAGACGAGTAGTTGGTAAAGAAGTAGGACCAGATATGATAAGGAATTGCTAAATGATTCCATTTTTGGGTAGGAATCAAGGGAAAATGGGTGACGGCGGATTAGGCTTTGAGAAGGTGAGAGGTAAGTTGAAAGGAGGAGCGTTTGGTGACCGTGGGTAGATGGGGAAAATGAGTTAGGGTTAGCGGGTGTTAGTATAATTAAAAGGGTTAGGGGTATTGGGAGTCGTTAATCTCGAGAGATCAACGGTTGGGATTAGATCTTAGGTCGGGAGGGTTAATTTGGATGGGTATGGGTCTGGGTTGGACGGGTATGGGTGTTTGGGTACTGAGCTGGGGTAATTGGGCTAGGTCCGAAATTGGGTTCTTTAGGGGCTATAATTTAAATACCTAATTAATTAGTAAAATAATTTATAAGAAATTATTAATAAGTAAATAAAAATGTTATTTCTGCATGAAAATGATTTAAAATAATTGCTTAACATTACAAAAATATAAAAAGTTATTTTTCTGTATAAATAATATAATTATGCATATATGTGCTATTATTGTAAAATATTGAAATTATAGCCTAAAGATGCAAATATAACTATACATAACAAATATAAATCCTAATATGAATATAAATGGTAAAAATTAAATAATAAATCATAATGAAATTATTTGTGATGCAATTAATAATTATTTAAATAATAAAATACATGAATAAATTGATTAAAAGCCTTTAAAAATTATGAAAAAATACTTGTTGATGCCCATGCACTATTTGAAGGTATATATGTATTTTAAAAATATATGTGGAAAAAATTGGGTATCAACATCTTACTGCCAAGATTGAAAATGCCAAAGGGCTTGAAGCCGAAGCCAAAGCATTGTCTCTCCTGATGGCGACGACTCCGGGAGCATGAGTGGGTCCGAGAGAGGAGAAGACCCCGATGACGAAGATGTTTTTATTGGAGAAGATTAGGCACTTAGGATTTTTTTCTTTTTTAATTTTTGTGTAGAATTCTGATCGGGCCACGTTTCCCTTATAAATAATCTTTTGATATATATAAAGATATTTTTTCCTTTATGTCTTGTCTTTACTTCATTTCTGCCTTATGAAATTTTTGCTTTATTTATGGCTTATGAAATTCTTGCTTCATTCGTGCCTTATGAAATTGTATTCATAAGTTCGAGGCTTAGGCAATTTGACCAAACTAGTATAGTTTTTACGATCGAGTGAGTGCTTGCTTGAACTTGAAGTAAGGTAACCCTTATGTTTTATTTGAGTGAGGACGATCCCTCGAACTCAAAACACAAAAATGACCCTTAGGCTCTTGCATTAGGTCGATATGGCCTTTGTAAAAATAATGTTTTTGGCCTTTTTCCTTTTTTCGGCTTGAAGAATTTTGTCATTTGTATAAAATTTGTAGTGCCTTATCACGAAGCAAGAATTTGTTTGAGATTTTGAACAATTTTGTACTCGTTAGAGTTTTCGACGCTTGATATTATCGAAGCCTTTTGTAATTTTGCCGAGGGTAGCCTTTTTAACTTGTTTATGAAAAGATTCGAAGGCCTGTTGTATTATGGAATTCGGATATCTCCGAACCGTGTTAATTTGGCCGTAGTCTTTTAGTTTGAGACTTGCCTTTTGGGCTTATTTTCCCGTTTCACTTCGAGCTTGCCCGAAGTGTCAGTCCTCGAGTGGGGTGGCCGTGGCCTAATAAAATCAAGGGTTTTCTTTAAGGTCTTATGATCTCGAAGTTATAATAATTCGATCTCATTTGTTTTGCGGACGGCAGTCCCCAAGCATCGGGTTAGTTGTTCGAACTTCCGTTATGATCGGCCCTACACAATAGATCAAGAGTATGAATTTGTAAAGTATAAAGCTTTTCTAAGGCATGAGATATCGGCAAGGAAAAATACTTCTCTTAATATATGATTATACATGCGTACATGTTCGATGTCAGGGTTCGAGCAACCTATACGGGCACGGTTCATTTGACCATTTGACCCTTATAAAATTTTACCTATCGAGACTCTGTTGTCACAAAGTAATTTCCTTGCAACAAGGTTGACATTCGGGGGTGATGTCCCCCAGTATTCGAGGTTGATTGTAAAGAAACCTCGGATACTATTGAATTTCTCTAAGTTAGCATGATCAATGGTTTCCTCGTTAAAAATCACTATGGAAAACCTACTTGAGACAAAATTGGTCTAAGGGAAAAAGAGTGCAACACATGCTTTCAGATCGAAAGACTTCGTGTTGAAGGAGCCATCGTCGTTCCTAATCGAACACCTGCAATGGTTAGTTTGAAATATAAATGAAAATGTAAAAGGGTCGTACGTTAGAAGTAGTATCGTTTTAGGAGTGATACGTTCCAATTGTTTGGTAATTGTTCGTCGTTCATCGTGCCAAGCTTGTAGGATCCTTCACTGATGATGTCAAGGTCTTGATACGGTCCCTCCCAATTCATACCCAGTTTTCCTTCATTCGGATTTTGGGTGTTGAGGGTGACTTTTCCTAGCACCAAATCCTCGATTTTAAAATGTCGAAGATTGGCTCTTCGATTGTAATACCTTTTGATTCACTGTTTTTGTGCAGCCAATGAAACGAGGGCGGCTTCTCATCTTTCGTCCAACAGTTCTAGGCTTGTATTCATGGCCTCGTGATATGATTCTTCTGTAGCGTATCGAAACTTGAGGCTAGGTTCCCCGACCTCGACCAGGATGAGAACTTCGACACCATAAACTAAAGAGAACGGTGTTGCCATACTCGACTTCGATGTTGTGTGGTACGCCCAAAGAACTTCGGGCTATATTTCTCTCCACTTTCCATTGGCGTCGGCCAGTCTCTTATTAAGATTTTGGATAATATTTTTGTTGGTCGATTCGGCTTGTCCGTTGTTGCTCCCAAACGCACACGCAGGTATACGTGGTCGACAAGTAATATAGGATTGTAAGTCCAGATATCGTACCCACAGGGACTTGTGATTAACTATTTCCTAAAGTATGAATATTTAACTACAACTAATCTAGAGTACAAATTAAGAGATTAAAGGAAACAATTTGGTAGTCTTAGAGACGAATTTAATGAGAGGCGATATTCTAGAGCTATGGGTTAGCTAACAATCCCGTTGAGTCTTCCACTTAAATTGTCTAATTAATTTATCTGGTTTATTGGTTGACAGGTTTAATATTGCTCGTAGCCTTCTCCCGAAGTACTATTCGCCTATTCAAGCTAATCTAACGCCTATATTCCTATGGAATTAGAATTAACAAGAACGCACTAATAGTTCCTGTATGGTAACCAAGCAAGGTGATTAGGTATATTCCTATCCTAACCGCAAATCCGCCCCTCCCCCCTCCCCCAGAGTTAAGATATTTCTCTACTCAATCTTATATGCAATCTAGAATTCCCTCTCCCGAGTTCAATCCTAGATTCGTAGATAATATTCAATTGGTGATCAAGCAATCAAATAATTAAGCACAAGATTGAATAAATAAACCAATGTGATAAAATAATAAGAACAAATTTAAGCTTCAAATTACAATGTTCATGTAGCACCCAAAACTCTTGAACTAATAAAATATGAAATTAAAATAAGAGAAGAGAAGAAAAACTAGTTAGAAGCCTCCTCCAAAGTGTGGTGTGTGTTCCCCACGTAAATTCTCCTTCAAAGTATGTTAGATCTTGCTTTTATACGTGTTGGGTAGGTCTAGGGCCGAAATAACCGTGTCCCAGGAAAAATAGGAAAATTCTCGTCACTGACTCCCTGGACAGTGCCAAGCGCCATCCACAACGCTCCACCATAAATCAATTCTGCCTCTAGCGCCACATGTGGCTCAAGGCGCTGTTTGTGGCGCCCAACTGCTCAATTTGTCCGATTTCGTTCGTTTTGGCTCTAATTTTGCATGTTTCGCCCCCAATTTCCCTCGGATCATTATTACACATAAAAACACTTCAAATTAATATAAATCATCACATTTAACATCCAAAATCCACTAAACAAAAGTAAAATATGAGGCGATATACATAGAAATATATATACTTTAAGTTAAACATCATCCGTTCCCACTGGAGTAATAGGGTGTCGACAAAATTCTCTTGATCTTGTGATCCTCGAGAAATTTAGTCACTTTTCTGCCAACGAACTTCTTTCTGTTATCACACACAATCTTGGGCATTCTGAATCGACATATAATGTGGTACCAAATGAAGTCTATGACTTCCTTTTCTCTGAATTTCTTGAAAGCTTGTGCTTCAACCCACTTAGTAAATAGTCAGTCATAAATAAGATGAATTGAGATTTACCCGGGGTCGGGGGATAGAACCGACGATGTCCATTCGCCATTTCATGAATGGACAAGAGATAAAACCGAGTGGAGTTGTTCCCCGGGCTGGTGAATCATTGGCGCATATCTTTGACATTTGTCGCGCTTTTGAACGACTCTTTTGTATCCTTTTCCATATCAACTCAGTATCCCGCTCTAATGACTTTGTCAACTAATGATTCGGCATAGGAATGGTTTCCACAAGTGCCTTCGCGAATCTCCCGTAGGATGTAATCGGTATCTCCCTGTCCTAAACATATTGCCAACGGTCCATCGAACATCCTCCTAAACAACGTTTCATCCTCGAACAAAGTAAATCGTGCTAACTTTGTTCGTAGAGCTCTCGATTCCTTTGGATCCGATGGGAGCTTCCTGTTCTTTATGTATTCTATATACTTGTTTCTCCAATCCCAGGGTAGACTTGTAGAGTTTATTTCGGGCTGGCCTTCTTCGATCACCGATCTTAAGAGTTGTATGACAGTCCCCGAGTTAATGTCGTCATCTTCGGCTGATGATCCTAAGTTTGCAAGGGCGTCAGCCTTGCTGTTCTGGTCTCGAGCTATATGTTGTAAGGTCTATTCTTTAAACCGATGTAAAGTTACCTGTAGCTTATCCAAGTATCTCTGCATTTGATCTTCTCGGACATCGAAAATCTAGTTGACTTGATTTACCATGAGGAGGGAGTCATATTTGGCCTCGATGATTTATGCTCCCAAGCTTTTAGCCAACTCGAGACCTGCAATCATGGCCTCATACTCGGCCTCATTGTTAGTTAACTTCGTGGTTCTAATAGATTGTCTAATTGTATTACCCGTGGGTGGCTTTAAAATGATGCTCAGCCCAGACCCCTTCACATTTGAAGCGTCGTCCTTGAAGAGGGTCCACACCCCCGATGAGGTACCCGGCTTTAATAACAGCTCTTTTTCGACCTCGGGTGCGAGGGCTGACGTGAAGTCGGCCACGAAGTCTGCAAAGATTTGAGACTTGATGGTCGAGATACTCGATATCGTACCCACTGATCTTGATGGCCCATTTGGCCATTCATCCCGAAAGTTCCGGTTTGTGCAAAATATTATGAAGGGGGTAGGTAGTTATAACACATATTGGATGGCACTGGAAATACAGTTTATAATTTCCTAGATGCACTTATTAAAGAAAGCGTTAATTTTTCTAAGTGTGGATATCTGGTTTCGGTCTCACCTAAGGTCCGACTAACATAATAAACAGGGAATTGCGTACCTTGTTCTTCTTGAACTAGGACTCCAGTTACCTCTATTTCCGAGACTGCCAAGTACAAGTAGATATGCTCGTCCGCTTTCGCAGTGTGAAGAAACGACGGGCTCGATAGGTATCATTTTAGCTCCTCCAAGACCTAATGGCATTCCGGAGTCCATGCAAATCTACTCTTCTTCTTAAGCAGTGAGAAGAATCGGTGTCTCCTATCTGAAGACCTCAAAATAAATCGTCCTAAGGCAGTTATGCGCCCCGTTAACCTTTGTACGACCTTGACAGTATCTATGACCGTGATGTCCTCGATTGCTTTAATTTTATCGGGGTTGATCTCGATTCCCCGATTTGATACCATGAAGCCGAGGAACTTGCCCGAGCCGACCCCGAACGCACACTTCTCTGGGTTGAGCTTCATGTTGTATTTTCTCAGTATGTCGAAAGTCTCCTGCAAATGTTTCAAATGGTCCTCTGCCCGCAGGGACTTAACTAACATGACATCAATATAAAATTCCATTGATTTTCCTATTTGTTTTTCGAACATTCGATTTACTAGGCATTTATAAGTTGCACCAGCTTTATTTAGTCCGAACGGCATTACATTATAACAATAGGTGTCGTATTTAGTGATGAACAAAGTCTTTTCCTGGTCCTCCGGGTTCATATGTATTTGATTGTACCCGGAGTAGGCGTCGACAAAACTGAGAATCTCATGGTCGGTCGTGGCATCGATCATACGATCGATATTCGACAAAGGAAAACAATCTTTAGGGCATGCTTTGTTCAAGTCTTTATAATCTACGCACATTCTATGTTTATTTCCCTTCTTAGGGACTACCACTACGTTTGCAAACCATTCAGAATATTTTACTTCCCGAATGGACCCTATTTTTAGAAGCTTGGTTACCTTATCCTTGATGAATGCATGCTTAACCTTGGATGGGGCTTTCTCTTTTGTTTTACTGGACGGAACTTCGGGTCCAAGCTCAATCGATGTGTAGTGATGTGAGGTGGGATCCCTGTCATATATAAGGTGGGACCAAGAAAAGCAATCCATGTTATCTAAAGGAATTTAATGAGTTTTTTCCTGAGCTCGGGAGTTAATCCCGTGCCCAGGTATACCTTTCGTTCGGGTAGGTACTCGATCAGTATGACTTGTTCCAGCTCTTCGACCGTTGATTTTGTGGCATCGGATTCATCAGAAATTATGAAAGATCGGGGAATCCAATGCTCATCATCCTCGTCTTCCCCCTGCTCCTCCGATTAGGTCGAGGCTGGTACTTGTGGTTGCTATTTGGCCTCTTATTTTCCCTTCAAATATGATTCTTTAATTGATGAGAGTGCCGAGACCGGTATCACTTCGTCGACTGCGAACATATCTTTGGCGGCTGGCTGCTCTCCGTACATCGTTTTGACTCCCTCCGGTGTCGGGAACTTCAGAACTTGGTGAAGGGTCGAGGGTACTTCTCTCATATTATGGATCCAAGGTCTTGCGAGCAAGGTGTTATACCTCATGACACCCTCGATCACGTGGAATTTTGTCTCTTGGATGGTCCTGGCCACGTTTACTAGAAAGAGAATTTCGCCCTTGGTAGTTTCACTTGCCATGTTGAAACCGTTAAGAACCCGGGCTGCAGGAACAATTTGATCTTGTAGGTCTAGTTGCTCTACGACCCTCGATCGGATGATGTTGTACGAGCTACCTGGATCAATCAAAACATATTTAACCGGAATTTTGTTCCTAAGAATAGATATTACAGTGCGTCGTTGTGGGGTTGCGATATCCCCTCTGCATCCTCGTCGTTAAAAGACAAGGTATATTCCGGTACATAGTCCCGAGTTTGCTTTTCCCTTGTGGTCGACACCTTGGTGCATTTGAATACGGGTCCCTATGGAATGTCGACCCCACCAACGATCATGTGAATCACATGATGTGGTTCTTCCTATTTGTTTTTCTTGTTTGCATCCCTGTCTTTGAAATGGTTCTTAGCTCGGTCGTTCAAGAATTCTCGAACATGGCCCTCGTTAAACAGATGAGCTACTTCCTCCCTTAGTTGTCTGCAGTCCTCTGTTCTATGGCCATGGGTACCATGGTATTTACACATTTGATTAGGATTCCTCTAGGTCGAATCGGTCTGTAAGGGTTGAGGCCACCTGGTATCTTTTATCCGCCCAATGGCCGACACAATAGTTGATGCATCAATGCAGAAGTTGTATTCTGATACCCGGGGTGTTTGTTACATCCCGCATTTTCGTACGTTAAAGTTCATCGTAAGTTAATCGACGTAAGTTGGAGAATGAGATTATTTTGGGATTATAAGTATTATGTTATTTCAAACAAGTGATAAATAAATTTGTGAAGGTGAGAGGGTAAGCAAATTGAAGAAAATAAATTTCGTCGAAGTTGGTCAATTTGGGATAAAATTCGGTCCGAACTATGATACCCAGTATTTATGGACTAATGTCATACAAGGTACCACATGACCATCATAGTGAATAGTATTTTAAGTAAATTAAGATAATTCTTAATTATGTGGATAATTGATTAAATGGATAAGGATATTTTTGGGACTGCCACATGGCATTAAGCCAAGCCAAGTGGCACAAATGTGCATGATGAGTCAAAGAATTGAGTTGCCACGTAAGGGTCCTTTGGCTAACTACTTGGTTGGCGTCTTATTTAGGAATGTAAATTAAGACCAGCAAGCTAAAGCTATTTTAATATGATGACTCCACGTAAGGACGGAAAATCTTCCAAGAACTTTAAATAAATAGCTTATAAAGGAAATGATTTGAAAAAGAAACGCATACAATCTCAAGAGACTTTCAACTAAGGGTCTTTTATATAATACGACTCGCAAAGACCAAACGGAGCAATTCTCAAAAATGAGTTCATATGTATTTCATAATGCTACAGCAGTGTGAGACACAATTCGGAGAGAGCACGGTACAATCTTTCTCAGAAATATCATACGGATTTTTTCTTACTTCGATCCGCCATTTATCACCATCAACATATGTTAGAGGGATCGTCAAGAGAATCAGTTCAGGTATGTTAAGACTATTCCTTCTTTCTTTTCGAATGAACCACACGATACAAACGAAACGAGTAAATGCACAATTTCCATAAATGATTCTATTCACAGAAATGCTAGAGATGCTTATGTTCTTGATTCCCCATATGTCATATTATTCTATCATCTGTTCATGGGTCTCAGAAAATACGTAAGTTGATAAAGTTTACTTCATGATATTATTCAAAGGTATAATGGTCTTATGACATTCGCAGAAATTGTATTGGCGTACTTCTCATGCATTTCATTAATTTATACATGTATATTGACCCATGACCAAATGGCGTTATATACGTATATTATATGTATATGGGATATGGGAAAAGATTACGACGTTATATACGCACCACCACCGGATCAACTGGTATACATTGATGATTTTGCCCACAGTGGCCGAGATGATATGATGGGATGCCCTCAGAGGCTTGATGATGTAATGAACACATGTACTCATGCACGACACGACATTCATACGCATATGCATGACACTACAAGTATTTCATGATTTTCAGAGTTATCCATACTTACAGGTTAAGTCATTTACTCCATGTTTCTTCCATGTTTTTATATACTTATTTATGTGCCTTATATAATCGGTACATTATTTGTACTGACGTCCCTTTTGCTTGGAGACGCTGTGTCACGACCCAAATTCCCCCAACCTTAGGGATCGTGATGGCGCCTAATATCACACTTGCTAGGCAAGCCAATGTTAAAGTTCGATTAACTATTTCCTTTGAATTTCTATTTAAACATAATAAGCAATTATGAAGTAAAATTTAAGCTATTGACTTTCAATGAATAATTTCAAATATAGACGAATAAGAAAATAAATAAAATGAGACACGAACTAATTATATAAATAACTTAAAACTACCCCAGGGTCTGGTGTCACAATTCACGAACTACTAAAGAATACTACAAATAATGAGCTAAACGAATAATGTGTAATTGTTCTGAATCAAATAAAATAGTAGTCTAAATAGTACAGAGAATACTCTCAGGATCTGCGAACGCTGGCAGATATACCTCGTATCTCCGAAAGAGTGGATAGCTGCTCTACAAATCTCTATTATTGGCCGGAACCTGGATCTGTGTAAAAGAGCACAGAGTGTAATATCAGTACAACTGACCCCATGTACTGAGTAAGTGTCGAGCCTAACCTCGACGAAGTAGTGACGAGGCTACGGCGGTGCATTAACAACATATAACCTGTGAAAATAATATATGCAATAACGCAATAAAATAATTCTACACAAACAAGAAAAATATAACCGAGACAATAATTATAAAGCAAGAAGGAAATTCAAACAAATAATTAAGTACTACAACAACAATGAAATAACTCAGCCGCCTTTTTCAGGCCTCAGCTATAACAAACTCTCAAATAATTTCCAAGTTTCCAAACTTTAACTTTAAATAAAAGTAGTGCCAAAATAGGAAAAATAGTAATATAAAATGGTAGTTTTCAAATCTTTGTTTTTCTTTGAAAATCATTAAAAATATAATTATCCTACCTTATTGCTCCTTGTTGCGGTGTGCAACCTGATCCCACCAGACATATCATATCAATTTATTCACCCGTATCACGATCAATTTATTCACCTGTATCACAATCAATTATCCGCCCTTATCACATCCCCCTTATCACTGTCTTTCAAGTCAAAGCCTTTCACAATATTTATGTCTCAAAAATTGTAAACAGAACAAGTTTCACTTTAAATAACAGTAAAAGCAGAATATGAAATAGTGATAATAAAAAAATGAGTATTCCAGCCTTTATTTTATAAATAGTAAAACATGCATATTTTCTCTTATCATTGTCTTGTTGCGGCGTGCAACCCGATCCCACCTATTCACAATATCACAATCAATTATCCACCCTTATCACACCAATTTTGTTTATTCATCAAAAACTTTCACTGTTCAGGCCAAGCCTTTCACAACACTTTTAGTTCAACAAATTTCAAACACAAAACAGCGTAGCTCGTAAGCTTCACTCAATATCATTTCACAATAAAACCAACCAGAATATATGTAAACACCGTAACGCCGTCAACCCAACTCAGTCTCTATGTACCATGATAAAATCAAAAGAACAACCAACACTTTTAATACACTTGCCACAACCATTGGCAACAATCAATTGAAACCAAATATTCACACGTAAACCTCAACAATTATAAGACAGTTAAATTGCATTCCTCATCACTCCCTCAATATTA